>VZTG01006696.1:566136-654480 GCA_013397845.1 Melanocharis versteri | reverse complement strand
TTTTTTTTTTTTTTGGACAGATGATTCAAGAGAGCAGGGTTCTTATTGAGACGGCAGACACCACTCATGACAAGATTGTTCAGTGCCAGAAAGCAGGTAATCCATCTTTATTGAGCACTTCTGGGTGCAAGATGGGAAATAACGTGCCATAATTTACTTACAGTTTGTGACTAATGTAGCTTTTTTCACCTGGTTGTAAGTGAGCATTCCAGTCGTTCTCTGGCATGCTCTACCCTCCTGAAGGCTCATCTTCCAATAGCAATGCAGGTGTGGGATCAGACAAAAATACTCAGCTTTCACCTTAGAAGCCATTTCTCCATCTGCTCTATGGCTCTGAACTGTCTGACAGCATTTAAATTAGTCAAATGAACCAGAAAGGCATTAAAAAGAGGGGGGTGAGAAGGCATGGTGCCTTTACTGAGTGCATTCTCTAGCTCAGTTTTTCCTTTGAACACAGAGCAGGCAAGAAGTTTCTATACCCACAGGACCACAACAATCATAAATACTGTTGTTTCTGATAGGCGTTTCTGGATTTGGCAAGTGATGCAGGTTACAGCCATTTGCTTCTATTAAATGTAAATAATGAATGAAACTGCTGTTTTGTAGTTAATACTTTAATTCATCTTTTTAATTAGGAGAAGCTGGAAGCTGTTTCAACACTAGCATTTAACTGATTTTATGTGGTGCAAGAGCAGGATGGAACCTAGTCTTTGCTCTTCAGTCATGCTGGCATTGTGGTAGCAAAGGGACAAGAGGCAAGTGGCCATGTCTGGCTAGAGGTCGTGGGCCTCATCACTGTGACATGTCCTGGGTTCTGTGTATCTGCATAAGCAGCATAAAATTCCTCAGCCCAAAGCCTTCATCATATGCAGAGGGTTTAGGAAGGGGACAGTAACAAGAAAATGCAGCACCAGGAGGGTCTCTAGATGGTATAATTTAAGAGCAATACTTTCCACTAAACTATGCAGGTTCTCAGCAGCATCAGCCACCTTTCTGCTCAGCTTGGTCTGTGCACAGAGAGATGAACCCATGACATTTGCCTGGGCACTGGAGTCTTTGTGAACAGGAGATGAGTACAGAAAATACCATGCAGTACCACGCCACCACACTGATGTCCAGAGTTTCATGCAGTTCCCCTTTCATTCCTTCCTTCCCCCTGGAAAAAGAGAAACTTTTCAAGTGTGTTCAATTTGCTGCTGCATTCACTTGTATTTTCTTTTTTTGTTTTTGTTTTTGTTTTTTTGTTTTTTGTTTGTTTGTTTTTTGTTGGTTTTTTTTGTTTGTTTGTTTGTTTGCTTGTTTGGTTTTTTTTGCTTTATTAGCCTTAAAATTTCTGATTGAGAAGGCAGCTGGAGAGGTATGCAGCACTTCTCTGAAGCCACGGGATTTAGAGAGAGGAAAGGACTGAGAGCGAGAGTACCCCTCCCCGTGCTCACATGCCAATTAGTTTGTTGCAAGTGTTGCCCAAGCAAATTTTTATGTAACACTTTCAATGTGGCAAGCTGAAGCACTCAAAATTAAGAGGTGTCAGAAATACAGTTGCCTGTGACATTGTCCTTTACCTCACTCCACTGCTGCTTCCTTTGAACATGTGTTCCACCAGACCTCTGCTTCATAGCCTGTTTTGGTGTGGGTTCCCTGTGCCTCATGGTTCTGCTGGCTCTCCCAGATTGGTTCTTGTGTGACTGGTTCTGTTGGTTTTTTTTTTTTAATATGCAGGCTCAGCCCAATGCACAGTGGTCAGCAGCAGCTTGGAGGACCGACCCTGCTAAATGCTTTCACTGGTGTTCCTACCTGCAGCCAAACAAGTGTTTGTGGCTCCCTCTCTCTGGGGCAGCGCTGTATCCAAGTTATAGATGGAGAAGTGAGGTCCAGAGGGAAAAATAACTAAAAGGATACTGCATAAAGGCAGGGCTGTCCACGTAGAACTAAGATCCATTAGCCTTCTTATTTTTTTCCAGGACAAAGCAAGGTATTTGAAGATTTTCTTTTACTAATTGAAGTGAAATGATTTGTAAGTCAGTTGGCATGGAGCACACCTGCAAGGAAATCTTGCTTGGGATGCAGTTATTTCAACTGTTTTCCAAAGATTGTACTGCAGGAACTCCGTTACCCTTGACAAGCAAAGCCTATGAGTGGGTAAAGTTTTGGCATATAAACAGTAGAGAGAGAAATCTTGCATTGTGAGGTTGAACAGCCTCAGTGTTATTGAGCTCCTGGAGTCAGTGCAAGGGAAGAAAAAACCGATATTAGTCTTCCAGGAGTGCTTTGGGCAGGCTGTGCGGAGTGCAAGCCTGCCTTGGACTGTCCTTCAGCAACCTGCCAAGCAGCCTCTGCATCTACAACCTGTGCAGATGTTCTCTCCACTGGCATTTCTTTGATGTCATTTCAATGAAGCTCCAATTTGTGAGTGACATTTACCCTAAAGTGTTAGGGGAGGGAGAGCTGTGAAACAACTGGAGATAGAGCTTTGTTTGTTCCGCCAGGATAGGCTTCAGATGCTTTGAGTTATTTAGTGTCAATCTGGCCTTTGTAAGGTACAAATTAAGGGAATACAAGCAGCTCTTCCATTTTGTCTCTCAGTGCACAACAGGCTCAGAGAAATGGCATACACTGTGGAGGTCTTATGAGATTGATGGGCTAATTGGATACCTTAAGATTTTTAATCTGCTCCCAGATTTCCTGAATTCTTGTATCCAGCAACAGATCTGCAGGTGTTTGCCACAGAAACTAGCAATGAAATGCAGCAGGGCTGTGGTTGGAAGTCTCAGTCCTCCGTGCTGCAGGAGTAGCAATCCTGGGATTAGAGTTACGTGCTTCTGACGTAATTCATCATTGTGAAGTACAGGGGCTTTTCTGTATGACTGTGATTAAGATTAATGAGATGTGCATTGGAGCCTGCATTTGCTGTGCTGAACAGGTATCTTCCACATGTGTCAGACAGCCTTCCAAGCTGCAAAGTCATCAACTCAAGGAGAGTGACAAGTGATTGCCTTTTGTCACAGTATTGGCAGCAGTGCAGACTGCAGGCAGAAGTGCAGGAGCAGTGTCTGTGCAGAGACTAGTGCCTGTGTGGAACCCCAGCACTGGCAAGGAGAGCCACAAACCAAGTGGAAGCACAGCCCCAAAACTATACATGACACCTTTATTCTGGAAAATGTTCTCCCAGGATGGAGTCATAAAAGGAAAAGAAGCAGGGGAAAGCACAGAGGGAGGGTGTAGGAAGCCCCAGCTGCAAGACCGAAAACGCTCACTCGACATTTTTATAGGGAGAATGAATTGTGCATTGAGTGATGTGGCAATCTGTGTTTTTAGGAATGGAATTCCATGAAGAGCTTCATAACCTTGGGACAAAAGAAGGTTTGAAAGGAAGAAAATTAAGCAAAGCCATTGAGAGTTTTGCATGGAATATCACAGTGCTGAAGGTAAGCACAGAAAGTACCACCTCTGTCTCATACTAACTTTATAAGTAAACCTTTGCTCTTTTAGCTCCTCTGTTTGTACACCTTACTAATTTTGAAGCAACATGTTGTTCTTTTTTTTAACGGGTTGTGTCAGTTACCCTCACTTACTGTCATTTATCAAATATATCCACTACCCCTCTGATTTGGAAGCTGTGCAGGGAATTTATCTCAGCCTTGAACAGAAGAGCAAAGTTGGCTTGTGGTTTGTGTGACCAGGGACATGGCTTTGGTTGTCTGTTCTGCCCCATGCACCGTGAAAGTGACTTGCTTGAGGTCATTGTGTCTCAAATACTTGTTTTGTAAAATGAGAACTGGAGCATCTCTTTGGGACAGGACAGGGCAGGAGGGGCTGTCAAGAAAAAGCATGAGGAATATTGTAGATCCTGCAGGGTTATGTTTCTAAAGTGGAGCACTGTCCAAACAGCTGAAAAGGGGATTTTCATCCCTTCATGGTGGCTGTGCAGTGACATACCACGGGGTGAAGTTGTTACTCCCTGGGCTTTAGCTGCTGGTTTAGCACCAACCAGCCACAAATTGTCATGGTAGCTGTGTGACTGAGCCGGGGTGAAAACAGCTAGGGACTACCAGAGATGGAAAGAGGAGAGGATTTGGTGCAGCCACAGCAGAAGACAGGAGAGGACCTGAGCCAAGCATTCAGGTTGTTATGATTAAACTCACACCTTTCACAGCCTCATTTCCCACCTTGCTCTGGTAGATCACACTTCCCTTCACTCTGTCCCTGCTGCTTCCTTGCTCCAGCTCCCAGCTGCCCTGTCTGGCAGCATCTCCCTTTGACCTCCCAGCGCCTTTCCCTTTGCTGAAATCACAGAGCAAGCCAGTTGGTGAAAGGGAGTTTTTCCTAAGTTCCTCATCAAATATACCCCTAAATGTAGCATGCAACAGTAGCAGGAGAGGTATGCATTGTGGTGCTGGAAAGAGCACTAACATGTCTTGAGCAGGAGAAGGAAAAACGAGTTGGGAACAGAGAGGCTGAAGGGAAAAACTGTGTGGGAGAGGCCATTAGTGGTAGAGAAGGGTTAGAGAAGACCTGGGACACCTGTGGTTTCTTGCATACCTCAATTCACCATGAGAGAGCAGGAAAGTGAGTAATGGAGTCAGTGTCAGCTCGGTTAATAGGGCCTCTGATGAAGAGAAAAGTCAACCAGTTCAAACTTACAGACTTAAATAGATAACCTATTCCACACAGAGCAATTGAGGTTAGTAGCTGGAGTCCCCTCCTCCCAAGAAAAAGCACACTAGGCAGTTCTGAACATTAATCTGAATACCTTTAGCTGTGTTAGGTAAAATTAATGTCTCACGATCAGAGTCACTCTAAATGTTTTGATTTTTTTAGGTGTTTGTCAAATGTGAAGTTTGCACCTCGGAGGGTGACATATGATTAATGAAGGTACAAGTAGGATATCAGAGAAGCATTTTCCATGAAAAATAATTGCTGCCTAGCACATATTGTCAACATACTGAAGAGCTTTTAAAAAATCTAGTCAAGGTCAAGGAATAATTTACTTGTTTCATTTGTAAGCAACAACTTCTTTTCTACCTTTCTCACACAATAAAATATTAACAGAGTATGCGACAACTATCCATGAAATGCACATGAAACACCTTTTCATTCTGACTGAAGTCCAACTCAGGCATGACCTTAGAAAACTGGGAATGAAGTTGTGCCTCGGGTGTGTCATATGAGACCATCTGTAATTGTTCTAATTTGTCATCTTTTCTTTTTCTTTTTCCCCTTAAAAAATACTGTTTTTCAGTGACCCTGCCCATGACAAATCTGCATCTCCTCTTTAGCACTGACTCCCCTCAGTGAGAGCTACTGAGATGGTGAGAGCTACTCAGGCGGATTTGGTGGGAAGAGACTGACAACCCCACCCCCCTCTAGCCGTGGGTGTCCTCCCTGTCTCCAGTGGCAGGGTGGACACTACAAATATATTTCACTAGGTGTTGGTATAGCGCTGTAAGAAAAAGAAAAAAAAAAATCCCATAACATCTCACAAATGCATCAGCTGCTTTACGTGAGGTGAGTGAACGGCTGATGAGAGAAAGCCTCTTTGTGTGCTCAGGGTTGTTGGAGGCAATTACATCATGCGGCAGGAGTCAGTTTGTGTGAGGTGCCTGTGAGCAATAGCAGGTATTGTGTTGTGCTTGTGCTGTGAAATGATTAATAGTCTTTTCCTAGGCTAGTGAAGCCAAGACATATTTAATTAATGTATTTCTTTATAAAGACTCATTGCAGTAGGTAAGCTTTGAATAAAAGAGGAGATGCAGTAAGAAATTGCTACTGGCTAAATCATGAAATAGCTACAGAGTGGAAGATTAAAGTGTATTGTATAAAAATCCTACCTGTGGACATTGTTCATGTTTAAAAATGCCCTGGGGTACTTTTAAGAGGTGAATCAAAATAGTATGTCATTTTCTTCCTTAGTTTATATAAACTTAATTACGTATTAATAATACCCACTGTAAGGACAAACTGTTTGCCAGAAGGTAAAAATGTCACTAGGAACATGGATGTTATAACTTGGTGACAGTCTAACAAGTCAGCTTTGACATCAATATTTATAAAACATCACATCTTCCTCTTTGGTTCCATGTTGTGTAGAACACTGTCAGGCTCACAGTCAGTAATACTGGGAGGCATAACTTAAGTACACTAGACAGAAGAATCATGCTCTCACAGTAATATTACAGGAATGGTTATGATCCCAAATTTAGTTTCAGTTTCATTTTTATTTCCATGCAGCACCAGTTCTGTGTCTTTGTTTTCCTCTCTATATTTGATTGAGTGCCAGTAAAATGCAAAGGTGGCAAAAGAAATTTTGTGCTTACCCCTGCACAGGGACCATGGTGTTAGGAACCCTTCATTTCACCCTACCAGACACGCAAAGCTGCTCAGCTCAGCTGAGGCAACTGTTCTGGTCTGACCCTCCCTTGTCACAGAAGGTCATGATTCATTTTCATGAGGTATTTCTTGTTTTTAAAGCAGGTGACTCTCCATTTCCCGGAGCAGAGGCTTTTACGTGGGTGTGTGGGCTCGTGCTTGTTTCTCCCCAGTTGCTGGTGCTCCTCCCGCCTGCCTGGCGAGGCCACCTCTGCTCTGGTTCCTGTGGCTGCTGTTGCAGTGAGCTCCTCCTGCCTGCGCTGGGAAGGAGGGGAGCACCAGAGCTGGAAGGGAGAAGCTGAGAAGCCTCCTTGGGGCAGTTCTCACCTTGAGCTGATGAGTCCTCCTGAGAGCTGGGACATAACCCCTGCCCTCAGCACTGCTGTAGAGCACTGGTGGTTTCCAGGCCAGGTACACTCACATGGGGGTGATGTCGTGCAGAGCCAGCTCGGGTCTGCTCCTGGCCTTCTCGGCACAGGACAGAGCCAGCTGCCACCTCTCCTGGGGCTCTTCAGCCCACTCCATCTGCCTCTCCCATGGGGTGCTGTACCAAGCATTTTGCAGTAACTGAGGCACTCTTAGCATCTGTCACGTGTGCAAACCACTCATTCAATGACTACTGTATGAGTTTTTGAGAATGGTTGTGGGAAAAAAGTTGCAACCTGCAAAATGGCTCTCCTTACTGAGGAAAAACGGTCACAGACTGCAAGGGGGTGTTTAGTCAAGCAAAGAAGTTGGGATCTGCCTGAGTCCCAAGAGCCTGGCGAGTAAGTCAAACAAAGTTTGAGTATGTTGACTGTGGTTCAGATTTATTTCTCTCACATGGACACGCTTTGAGTGTCTGCAGACAGATTTTTCTGGGCTGTTTGTGCTTTGGTGGGTCAGCACATACAAAGTCTGGAAACAATACCATGAGGTACTTGTATGTTGATGGTAAATATCTGGATAGTTAATATGCCAACATATTGGCCTATTTATAGACAAAACATGGGAAAAAAAAGATAAAAGTGGCCTTTACTGTTTTGGCCTTCTGCTGAAGGGCAAAACACTCAAATGTCTGATTCTAGTCTGCTCTGAAATGTGCATGTGTTTTTAAATCTTTTTTAGCTGCCCCGATAAGATTTTGCCTCTGCTGTCTGTTCTTTCTGACTAGGACTCCAACTATTAGTGCATGCCACAAGACATCCAGTGGTTACATTTTCAGGGTTCATTTCAGCTCTCATCCATGAGTGTATCTGTTAATTATCCTGCATTTAAATTAATGCTGATTAGATATATCAAGAGAAGTTTGCTGAATGCAGAAGGCATACAATTATTAAATTGCTAATGCAGTTCTCTCTTTGGGGGAGGCATCCACAATTTTATGATGTGGCTGTGATCAACGTTAGCTCTGGTGCAAGTGATTTTATGCAGTAGAACTGTGCAGAAATAGCACTTCTGCAGATTGAGATCCACAAATGACCTCTTTCTTCACCACAGTCATTTGTGACAATCAGCCTTCAGTTGCTTGGGAGACCTGCAGCATCCGGAGCCCTCACTTGGGTGGCAGAGCCCCAAATGCACACTTCAAGGCTATTTGTAGAGATAAAAGCAAGATTTCTGACAGAGGTATGTGTAGACTACCTGACCTCACCTAAACTGAGATGAATTTATCATTGCTATAAGGTATCAGTTTTCTTTATGAAGAAAAGCTACCTGTCAGATAGTGATTGTTGTTCTAAAGCACCTTAACCACAGAGTTTCTGATGATCTTTGGAAGAACTAGATCCATTCCCAGCCTTAATTTAAGGATTATTATAGTGCACTATGGAAGTGTTTTTGAATGGATACTCTACAATATTGTAAAATCGTGAGAGATTTATTTGGGTCTTTTCACATCAGTCCTTTTTCCTCCACTCAGGCAAGAACCATGGCTTTGTTCCTTGGCATGCTGCAGAGTGGACAACAGAGCAGCACAGCAGAATCTTAGGAACCTTATATGTAATTAAGCACAATGTTAACAATGTATTCTGCCACTTATTATTTAATTGTAGCTACAGGATTTGCATGACAGTTTACGCTATCTAGATCTCAAGCTGAGAGCATGATGGATTCATGAGTCCCCACAAAGTTGCTGCAGTCTATGTACCATATATTTTATTCACTGTGTCAGTTAGGCTTTCCCCTGAGCCCCAGAAATTCCTGATATCTTATCTCCCTCCTTTTCCCAGCATATCTCTGTGGACATAAGCACATTTGGGCTCAATTTGTGAAACTGCAGAAATAGATGGAATATAATTCATACTGTCTTAACAACAAATCCTTGTGATTTGCTGTCATCTTCTGACAGTGGTAGTCCAGCAAGAGCAGTAGGCAGGAGTGGTTTGTGTGGCTTGTAGTCTTCATGCCTGCCTTTAAATGCAGGGCTCAGTGTGTTATTCTATATCTACTCATCTCATGTCTACTCATATCCAGATCTAGATAAATGTATTTTGAATGTGATTACCCCAAAGGTTCTTTTTCCAGAGAGACTAAATGTCTTTCCTGCTGTCTAGTCCCCACATTGTTTGCATTTGCTTTGCTGATGCAGTTCAGAGCAGTGTTTCAAACTTTTAAACCTCTCCAGACTGTGTGCCTGGGCTACTTTTGAAGGATCTGCTGCCTTACGCCGAGACCTGCTCAGCTACAGCAGAGATTGGCTGAGCGAGTCAGTCTGTGATTGAGTGGCAGATTTTACAAACATGTGAGGAAGTGCAGAGCTGTTTTAATGACTCACATAGTGACTAGATCAGCGTGGTCTCTTACACATGAACTGAAGGACAGAAAAGAGAAAAATAGTAAAAAACAGTTGATTTTCTGAGAGTGCTAGAGACAAGGTGAAGAGGTCCATCAAGGTCAACATCCTGTAAATACCAACCTGCTTAGTTTGAAGCAGTTAATTTAAAAGCAGAGGGAGAGGTGAGGGAGGAGGTAGATTTAGGTTTTCCTTTATTGAGTCTGTGAAAGAGTCTGGAGGAGCCACATGGGGACACAACTTGTTCCCAGGCCCTTTGTGTACTCTGAATGCAGTGGTGAGTGCAGTGGAGGCTCCCAGCTTCAGAGCTGGTCCCAGGGCAAAGCCTGTGCTCCTGGCTCTCAGGACAGGCCCCAGGGCTTTTCTGTATGTGGAGGTGTTGCAAGTTTTCTGGGATAGGGGATTTAGAGTCCTCTAAATGATCTTGAGTTACAAGATAAGGAGGTAAGTGTTGTGCTTCACATGCCAAGCTGTTTTGATCAGTGTATTTTGTAAACCAAGGGAACCAAACCATGCGATTATTAGGCAGGATAGGCAGATCTTTCTTGTACCTAGCAGAGTGCTGTTCTCTACTGATTTGGTTGATAAAGGCTTCCTCCATAAATGGTGAATGCACTGGTTTTTGTCCGTTTTGCCCAAGCCCAAAGGCAGGAACCAGAGCTGTTTAACAGACAGTCTCTGCGGATTGTGTCAGTTGTATCTGGTGATGGAAACTTCTCAAGTTGCTTCAACACTGTGTGTTAGGGTAAAAGGAGTGTAATCCCAGTCCATCAGGAGTACTAGTTAATCAGCTGGAATATCCTGCAATTCTTGGCCCTCAGCTGTGCTGCCAGAGCATTGCTCCGGAGAGGATGTAGTGAGCAGTCTCAACAAGTACAGCATGACCTCTCTGGGTACCTGGCTGTTCCCTGCGAGTTTTTGAAGCCCTGATGGTGTTTCTGACAAGGTCTCCGTTTTCTTGGCCAAGGAAAATTCTGAGACACGAGTTGGACTTAGAATAAGCTACATATTTGTGTGTGTTTAAAATATACGTGAAGGCCACCCAGGCAATCTTAAGTCTTCACGTACCAACTGCTGGCAACAGCAAGGACTAAGCAGAGAGCAAAGATTACCAGGGTTCACAGCTCTTGATGATCTCCTTCTTGATCCTGTGAGTTTCTGTAGGGCATGGAGTCCCAGGATAGCCTGACAAAGAGGAGAGAATTTGTCCCCTGTTAATCAGTTATTGCTGGGGTTTTGTTGAATAATGTCACAGCAGGAGTGTTTCACTGACTGGTGAGGAATGATTGTCCAGGCACCCAGATGAGGCAGAGTCTGTGCTTATCTGTCCAGGCACAGGGACCCACATGGGCCTGCGCTCGCCTGCCCGCAGTGCTGGTGCTTGTGAGGAGCAGCACTCACCTCCCCAGGACACGCAGCCCCTGCAGAACTAAAGCCAGTTAATAGTTTCTGTTCTTCCAGGGAGCGCACACAGTTTTCTCTTTCCTCCAGCCTTTACCACCTATTTGGATGCATAGAAAATAGGACTGGAAGGGCCTGTGAGAAGCTACGTAGTTCCTCCTGCTGGTGAATATTTAGCTGCTGTGGATCTAAGCTCTGCTCAGATATTTGGCATGGAAGGTGCTTGGTATGAGGCTGTAGTGCTTTCCATGGTGATACCCAGTACCTGGCAGATGCAGGGACCCATCTGGCTGTGGGGGGAAGAGCTGGCGGCCAGAGTCATCTGAGCAGAAATGTGGGTTTCTGCCAATTTTCTCACTTTGCTCTTCTTCCTAAAGTGCCAGGGCTCTACCCAAACAGGTGTTTCACAATGGTGGGTTTAGGGACAAGACCCTCCTGCAGTCAGTGTGGACTCAAGTGTATGACCCACCAAAAATGGAGGATCACTGAAGTTCATCCAGAAAACAAGTACTGCGAGCTGCCTTCCTTTGATGTAAACATTTTTATTTAAAATGCAATGCAAAGTTCTGCAATTCAGGTCTAAATATTACTCCTTCGGTTCCATTGGGATGGGTTTGTATGTGTGCAAACACACATGCATGTATGCATATAGGAGGTGAGACAGGCCATCAAATATATGTGCAAAACAACAGCAACTTTGACACAAAAGGAAGAGATTAGAAAAGTGAAAGGTGGTGTGAAAAGCCCTGAGCGATACCATTCTGAGTTCTTGAATTTGACTAAAATAAGCCAGAGATGAATTGCAAGCGATCTTTTGGTGTCTTAGTTTGAGTGGTGTGACAAATTGCCAAAAGCCATGGATCTGATGCCAAGCTGCTGGCTGTGCATGCAGGGTGAGGTGCATGGTGTTGTGGTGGGAGACAGGACCAGGAGCATGTGGGGTCACCGTGCCTGGTACCCCTTGTGCCAGGGCCACCTCAGCAGCAGGGCTTTGAGCCCAGCCGAGGGTGGCACACTGAGGTGCTGTGCATAGAAAACCGCTTTTAGTGTCACTTCACAAATGGGGGCTTGTCAAGATGTTTGAAAGGCAAAATAGATGCTCAGCTCTCTCCTTGTGAAGGCTGGCAGCTCAGTGAAGCCCTCTGCTTGGTTGTCTGTCATAACTCCATTACCTCTCTGTGCCTTGCTGTCATCTCAGTCTTTACTGTTTCTTCTCCCCAGCCTCAAATCCCATTCCATCTGCATTGCCCCAGCTCTATCATCTAAATCATGCCAGTTTGGGGGCAAACCACCTGTGACCCCCCAGCCTTGATCTGGACTGAGTTTTGCATGGCTCTAACGCTGTCCCTCACCATGACACAGTTCCTGTGAGTTATCGCTCCATATTTTGTGCCACCTTTGCCTTGAGGCGGCTGTGTGGGACGTGACACTGCTGTGCTTGTGCCTTTGGGGCAGACACATCACAGCCTGAGCCCCATCTGTGCTGCTCACGCCGCCCTTCTCTACCAGCCTGGCTGGGATTTTGGCACCTGGGTGTGAAGTTCAGCTTCTCCTGAGGGGGTGTGTCATTTGGTCCAAAGACTCTGCAACTGGAAAAGTAATTAATAATGTTGAGGTGATGGTGTGTGAATACAAGGAGGGATTGTTCTCTGAAAGCTGTTTTGGGCAGCAACAAGATTATCCCCTCAGAAGAGGTTATTTGAAAAATCAGCAGGTAGGGTTACAAGTTTCTCGAAGATACTCATCTTTTGAGGAGAAGTAGCTACTCCTGCACGTATGGGCTTGGGCAGAACTGCAGAACTGTGCTGGAAAGCTGGTACTGTTAAGGGGAGGAGGAGGGGTGGTGTGAAGAAAAGGTGGCTGAATGTAGGTGGTTCCCCACCAAAGGAGGATTGCTTGGGTATAAAAACTGGGTCAGTTTTTACTGACCACTCTCAGGAAGAGACAGTGCAGGCAGAAACTGCAGTGGCATAGGAACTTAGGCAACTTCTGCCACCATCCCCTCCCTCCCCTACAACAGTGATGTTTTAATCTGAGACATGGATATCAAAGACTGCTGTACTTGCAGTGGAGTTAATTAACACAACCTGGAAGACATGGAAATTGGGAATCTAGTTTGCGCCAATCTGACAATGTGACCTTGTTCAGAGGAATTAAAAAGGCTGTAAAGAAAGTACGAGTTTATGCGGAAATTCACACATTTCTCGCTCTTATCTGTCAATGGCTGTAGTAACAAAGAAGGAAAGAAAAGGAGCAGCTGCCTCTGTCAGGTGTTTGGGATTGCAGTGTAACCCAAGCCAAGCTGCCAGCCCTGCCCACACGGCTCAGGCAGAGACGCAGTGCTGGGGGGCTGGGAGCCTTTGCTCTGGGCCCTTGGGTGGCACTGGGTGAGTGCCCCAGGCAGGGCCATTGCCCCAATGCCTGGCACTCACTGAGGGGCTTGGAGAGACCTTTTCCTTCCTGGGCTGGCAGTGGCCCACACCACCTTGCCTGGATGTTTATTCATGGCACTGAAGGCCTCAGGGAGCAAAGGGCTCTGCTTCTAAGGCATCCATGGTGGGTCTCCACGAGGGAGCCTCCACCCACAGCTACTTTCTGAATTTGTTGACTATCAGGGAGAGACCAGGGCACTGACTTGTACGTGGCAAGAACATTAAGAGAGAATTGCTGGTACATTGCTTTTTTCCAGCATTTGCTTATTGTTAAATCTGTGCTGTGCCATTCCCTGGGAGCTGTAACTGGTACTCGCCTGAAACAGTTGTGTTTGAACGGTGTGTGATAAGAGGTTTAACATCTTCTAAAAATTACTCTTGTGGTATATTTGGAGCTCCTTACAGCTCCTGTCAGCGGATCACATACAGTTTCCCAGAGCTTACAAATGATGACAAGCTGACTGCCCCTTTTGTTGTGTGAATTACATGCCAGCATCTACAAAACCTGCTCCCTGTGGGGGAATGGGTGTCTAATTTAAGACAGTTCCTTGGGGAGCTCAGGAGGCGATGAAAGCTGTAGATTGCTCCATTGGAACTTCCTCCTCTGCAGTTGCTAAGATGGTGTTTGGGTTTTCCCTGGCACTGTCAGTGGCCTCAGTGAAATCCAGGAATATATTTTATAATGGAGCAGTACCTGGCCTTTGTGCTTGGCCGAAGCTGGGGGCTGGCATGTCTGTGTGTCTCTGTGAATGCCGAGTCTTCACCTTCTCCCTCCTGAGCATTGATAGAAATCCTCTCTCCACATGTCAGAATGTGCATAATGCAATTGCTAGCCAGGACCTTTGACTTCTTCTGTACTTGTGTGAGTATATGAGTCAGTCGAACTCTGAATCCAGCAGGCAGTGATTTGCTGGCATGACCTTCCCCGTTTCATTGTGCCAGTCCAGATTCCATTACTGCCTCCTGACATTGAAAAGTGTTCATCCACACCACTACATATTCTGAGGGCTGTGGTCAAAGTAAAATGCTCTTTAACTCAATGGTAGTATTGATTAATTTTTGTTATCTGGAGCCACTAGCAGTGGAAGGCTGTGGAGAAAAGACTTCTGTGTTTACATGTGTAATTATTGGAAATATGGGTCTGCAGGGAGGGCTAGGGCAGTGAAAAGCCACAACCTGCATCGAGTGAAAGTTGTGGGTGTTCAGTGAGACCAGGCATTTGCTTTGCAGTTATTCTCCCCTAGATCTTATGGTAGATCCCATAAGCCCTAAATGTGGCAGGCATTCCCAAAACCTTGCACAGGAGCTAGGGAAATCAGAGGCCTAAGTACTTGTGGGTGGAGGTAAGCTTTACTGCAGGAACAACGGATTAGGAAACTGCAATCTTGTATTTTTGACAGCTACAGTCTTTTTTTTACCTGGGTCAAATGAATTCAAGTGTCAGGTGATGAAACCTGCGGGAGATAAAGGACACTTTCTTATGGGTCTTATGTTCCCCGGGTACAGGTGGGATCCATTTGTGGAGAAAAGCAGAGACAAAACCAGTGATTCATGTGCTGAGGCAGCTGCTATGTGTTTTTAGATCACAAAAAGAAAAAGATGGCATTTCTGATGTCAGAAAGGCTATTACATGAGAGCAGTCGCACTTAGAGGAGTAAGTTAAAAATGCCTATTTAGTAGCTCTTTTCTCCAGTACGCTCTGTGTTACAGATGAGGCACCGGTCTGGTATTGGCAGGAAGAGCCTGACTGATAGGCTGTGATCGCTCTGCATGGTAATAACAGAGGTGACAATTGCAGTTAAGTTCTCACTCTGTTCCCTGGGTTCCCACTCCATCGGGTGGTGACCTAGGGATGTTGGTGTATGTAGCAGTGGGGAGGAGCCGAGCCACGTGGAGGCACAGAAAAGCACCCCAAGAAGTGTTTTTACCTTCTCAAGCATTGGTGGTGGTGGGAGCTGGACGACCTGAGCAGCCTAATTTAGCAGTCTGGGATAAACAGGCTGGGGCTGGAGGCTGCCAGCAGCAGCAGGACAGTCTCCTTGAGAGGGTAGCTGAGTGGTCTGAAGCTGGGTAGTCTAAACACATCTCCAACCATCCCCAGTAACTGTGGAGGTATTATTACAGCTCTCTGTACCAGGCTTAAAAATTGAATTCAATTTGGCTGAAAAGCCTCTTGTTGTCTGTGGAATGGCATCATAATGGATTGCAAATTATGCTTGTTCAGTTTCCCTCATTGATGTTTTGGGGCAAATTTTGTAAATGAATACTACCCCTATCCTGCACCACTAATTTTTGTGCTTGGCTCACTCAGTTTGCCATGTGTTTCCATTCCCATCCTTCACAGAGGTTTCTTGCTTCCACCCAGGCCTGTTTCTGACCCCTGCTGATTTTCTCCTCCCCTCTCAGTTGCTTGCTTTCAGTAGCTCTCTGCCTGCTGGGTCAGTCAGTGTTCTGCTTACAAAAATAACCCTACCCTCTCCTGTTTGTACTTGATTTCACATCTGCACTGGGGAAGGCAGGGCTGGGATTCTCCCAGGGGAAACGAGCCCTGTTAGCGTGTGAGGCCTGCGGCTTCTGTGCCCACAGGAGCCTCTTTAACCACTGGCAGGCAGAACATGAGCAGAGAGGGTGGCTCAGCTCTGCTCTTACTGAGCTCACTGTCCAGTCTCACCAGCAAACCTGCCTTTGATTGCGTGGGACCAGAATGACAGGGCTGATCCCTGGACAGGAGTGAGGCCAATCAGAGCATTTGCTTAGGGATCCTATAAAAACCTGTTCCCTCCTAGTAGTTAGACAGCGGTTTGCGGTATTTTTTTCTCCTAGCACTTAACACTTCATGTGATTTGGAGGTTTTGGTCTCAGCTTAAAGCTTCCTGCTTCAGCATAAAGTTGTTTGTGGCCTGTGCTGCTTGTGAACAGGTTAGAAACTGGCTGCCCACAGCTCCTTGCATGAAGGGAGGAGGGGGGTGTCTTGTCCCATCTGGGGGAGTAGGAATAGGGAGCTTGGGTGGCTTCTGCAGATTCCCATGGCCCAGTCAGCTGGGGGTGTTGGCCAGCAGCCACTGCAGCAGCAAGATTTGCAAACTACAGAGTTGATGAGGCATTAGTGCTTGTGGCAGGCAGAAAGGAGCAGAGCCTTAGGAGCTGCATGTGGGAGCAATGCTGAGGGTGCTCTGTCCACAAACACTCTGCTCTGACTGGCACAATTTGCTTTCATCTTGATTAGATTATTTTAGTTAGCATTAAGCACAGCTGTAGGTATTTTTTCAGCTGTTACTTCCAGCAATTCAAAGGAGAGCAGTAACTGTGTGACATTGCTGCAACACTCCCTCCCTCCAAAAAAACCCAAACCAGCACAGGTGCGTGTTGTCTTCAGTCAAAACAGAGTCAGCTTAGAGTTGGCCACTAAACCCTTTCCAGGTTCTGATGAACTTAAGGGACAATTTTGCTGGCTACACTGCGATGAAGGACATGATTTTGATGTTAACTGTGTGCTTGCAGCCTGTGCATCTGAGAATCAGCACAGAGGGCACCAGGGAGCAAGGGGTGCCAGCCAAATGTTTTGCTTGGGGGTTGCTTTTCACAGGTGTTTCGTTAGCTGCAAAACATCTCTTTTCCTGCAGCTGGTCCGTTTACTCAGAAAAATCAAATGCAAAAAAAACCCCAAAAACTGTGCACTTTCTGCCTCAACTTTCTTCCCCTTGTTTTGTTTTTCTGGGGCTCTCTGGACCTTACTGGAGTTACCAGTTAGTGCTGGTACTGGTACCTGTGAGAAATTGAGTTTTGTGACCAAAGGAGGACTAAGAAACAAGTGCCTGGACACCCCGCTTCAATTTTCATTTAATGGCTGTGTATCAAAAATAAACAGTGCCCAAATTTCTTCAAATTTGTGGGGTTTTCTTAGTATTAATTGTGCACTCCTGGGCTCCCAGCCAACCCTGTGATTTTAAACGTATCACCAGAAAAAAAGGCAGATTCCTAGCATGGAGGGGTTGACAGCCAGAGTCCATACATTTGTGGCTGTGCTTGCAAACTGTCTGCCTGATGTAGTGCCTGAGAGACACACAGACAGCCGAACTGCTCAGCACATGGCTAACATCAAATTAATGGCATTATATCTGAAAGCAAATTCCTGCTGCAGCACAGTTACAGTCAATGTTCACATTCATTGCTTTTGACAGCCTGATATAACGTAATTTAATTTAAATGCCCATGTGAGACAGAAGCATAGGCATTTATTTAAAAAATAAAAATAAAAGCCCACCCTTTTTATACATAAAATGCCTGCTCCAAGGAATAAATTAGTAGCCATACAGTGCAATTGATTTGCAAGAGCCCCTGGATTTCAGTGAAGAGCTCTTTTTAAAGATCAATAGAGAAGTCTGTACCATGAGTGCTTTTGCCACTTAGGTGTTCAAACAAAAGCTTGGTGTTAATTCCTTGTCAGGCTTTGATCGAGGGTTTAGGAGGGCACTCAACTGAGTTTGAGAGCAAGCTGGCCATGTATGTCCTTCACCTTTGTCTTGTTAGGCAAGTCGTGTAAGAGAATTACAAATACAGACCCTCTTTCCTAAGTTGCCATGGCTGCACAAAGCAGTGATATCCTCATGCTGGCAAGGCCAGCAGCCAGAATCCAGTTTTCTAAGTATTTGCTTCTTTGGTAATTGCCCGACTGTTCTCATTGAGGTTCTCCTCGTGAAGGAGAAGTGTTTTGTTCATCTCCACCTCCCAGGCTGCTCTCAGGGTTGTGTTTGGCTGTGTCACATGATTTGGGAGTATACAAGTGGTGGACTGGCAGTTTTGTAATAACTGGGGGGCCTTGCCCAGTGTGGTGGAGTGGGGGCTGTCTCTTGGTATCCAGCACAACCATTTAGATTTTAACTGCACCTTTCCAACAGCTGGAAAAGAAGGTGAGAAATGGTACAGGTGTTTTTCAAAGAAATGCCATACCAGCAGAGACACAGTGTTCCCTCTTCCCAATCGTTTATGTTATGCCATGTGCTTTGAGATTGACTGCTTGGCTGTGCAATGAACTGTCACCAGCCTCCTAGAAAACTAACCAGGCTCATGCAGAACATCTCTGTAAATCCCTTTAGGTCATCCTCTCCGATGCAGACCTCTGGGGGGAGATCCAAACGGCAGACGAAATCAGTGTAAAAGTTTTGGGTTTTGTGTGGAACGGCCTAATATTGAACAACTGTCAGATTGGTCTAGTTTGGGAGTTTAAATAAAAGTCATTAAAATCAGGCACTGGTTTTCAGGTAACGTGAGTATTTTTTTTAACACTCCACATTTACATGGTTAGCATCAGGCTCCATCCCTGGGTCAGAGTACCCACCTCAGTCACAAATGCACTGGGTGTGTTAGCAGGGTAGTACAGCTCATGGTGTGTAATAGCATTTGAGCCACAAGTGAGGTTAACGTTTGGTCTGTGGTACAAGTTAGGGCCATTCTGATTTCTGCATACTTTGCTCATTATTTATTTATTCATTCTATTTCTTGGAATATATTTACTAATTTTTATTAACTTCCTCTGTGTGCCTTTGCTATGGTATCTGAGCATGTACAAAGATCTGTGTCTCAAAGAGGACCAGGCTGATCCACTGGAACCTGCTGGGAGCTTAGGGCAAGCCATGGCTGAATGGGCTCTGTGCGAGTGCCATAATCCAGATTCCTGCCCGCTTTCCCTTGAACTGCTAAGAGACCTTTCCTCTTTTATATGGGACCAGGTCGTTTTGGAGTTGCCTTGTGAATTTTCCCACCACCTGGAGTAATGCTGGTGTTGTCCTCTCTCCCTTACATCTGGCTGCACTGAAAAGGAGGCTGTGCTTTGTAAATGGTATTTGCAGAGGTAGTTGCTCCTTAGCTCTTGCCGAAGCAGTTGTCCTTAGGTTAGGTGCTTGCTGGCAGCAGGCTGCTGGCCGGGATGTGTCACCTTGGGGCTGAGTGTCTTGGCGAGGCAGTGAGTGCCCTCAAGGCCTCGAGTGCTTCTTGAGGGTGTGGTTTTGTTTTTGAGACTTGTGCAAATATCAGGTGCAAACGGGATTTTTTTTCCTGAGTAAGGAGTAAACCAGTTGGGACATACAGTGCTGTCAGGGCCAGTTCTGTGCTTCCCGGTGCTTTTCCTGGGAAAAGGACCTTGGGTTTCTACCTGCTCAGCCGCCTGTGCAATGAGGCAGGCAGGAAAGCCTGGAGCCAGCATCCATATGGCTGATTCATGAAGTAAATGCAGAAAAGATGACATGAGGAATAACTTGGGTTAGATACAGAATTAGTAGGAGATTGTTCCTGTTAACTATCCATCTCCTCCTCTTTGTCATCATCCTCAGCCTTGTTCTCCTACGTGTCCCAGCTGCTGGCTACAGTGCATTGAGCAGATCAGCCCTAGAGCTTCTGACCTTGTTGCTTGGCACAACCTTAGATCATTTCATTTGGTTTTTATCATGTAACCTTGTGTCAAAACTGCACGCAATAATCTATTCCACAATAGTTACTCTTTGCTGCTCCTGCTTACAGAGATTTAGCACTTTATATATAATGGTGACTGCCTTTCCCTAGGTGGATGTTTTCTTTTCTGTACATCTCAGATCTGTTCTCTATGTGATATAATTGATTCTCAGCTGTTCCCTTCTTGCAAATTTTTGCTAGACCCTACTTTGGGAAATGGGAGAGAAGGTCTCTGGCTGTCAGTAACATGCTGAGATACCAAAATGAGATGCTCATTTTGATGTCTGAAATCACCAGCACATTCTGCAAAATGTGATGACTCAGGCCCCAGCGAGCACTCGGTCGGATCGCCTGATTTACTCAGTGTCAAAGTTGTTGCTGGTTTCAGCCAGGTAGAAACAAGCTTTTGCATTTGGTTCAGAATGGGTAAGTGAGAAGCTGTGCCCAAATCCCAGACCTTAAATGATACACCAGTAGCACAAGGAATGCCATTTAAGTGCCATCTTTTATATTTGTGGCCTTTTTATTTTCCTGGCAGGAAGTGAACTTCTGCTGTGCAAGGGTTTAAAGATAAATTGGCTAGTAACATTTGGACCTTGCTTTTCCTGTGGTGTAACTCATTTTTGCAATCCTTTATTTTTCAGTGTGTGAGAAGTCATTATAGCTTCGTGTCTAATCTTTGTGTACAGTAATTTTTCATGCCAACATGTGCATTATGATCTCTGTCACAGACAATAAAGCAATGCTGTTGACAAACTATCTGCAGTAATAATGAAAAGGATGGGTTTTTACAGTCTGCATTGATTCAGCAACACTTTTTGGGGTAGTCTGTTCTGAAATGTGAATGTATCATAATCAAATTCATATCAATCGTTCCCACATTTAACTTTGAAGGAGGCATGGAAAAATATCTGCTTTTTGTAATAAGTTTAACATAACAGTCTAATCTTTTCATTAATGATTTCCTCCCCAAGATTACATTTTCAAAGCCATGTGCGATCATTTAATTGTGTGCCTCCTTACTAATATTAAACGCAATTAGTCCTACTATGACACTTTGAAAATGCACCCCTTGCAGTAAATGCCGCTTCCACACAGAGTGTTCCAATATGAGAGCAGCTCTCCAGCATTTGGAGTCCCTTGGCACAGATTGTCAGTGCTGTTACCGTGCCTGTGTTGCCTCTGAAATGTGGAGTGGTGCGATGCTTGCGGCTGTTTTATTTGACTGCGTCTGGCTTTTTCAGCCACCCACTGGCAGCCTCTGGAGATTTTACTTTGTGATTAAATAGTAATGAAAGAGCTTGATTCTTTGAGAATAAGTAAAAAAATAGCAGTAATATCATGAGCATGATGTGGGATGGGTGTTAAGACCTCTGTTATTTGTTTGTATTTACTCAGCCCTTGAGGATTGGAGAGAAAATCTCCCCTAATGTGCTGTCAGAGAATGTGTCTGCTCAGGAGATAAGCAACTGTCTGCTTTAGCAAGCAGCAGATTAGAAAATGGCTTTCACAGCTACTGCTTCAGCCTCCCCAGAAACATGGGCAGTTTGAAACGCCAGGAAAGCCCCATTGCTCAGCGTGGGTTTTTCTGCTTCACCAGGAGCAGAGCAAGGTTCTCATGTGGGGCACCCGTCAGTGCAGTTCAATCCTGCATGGGCCCAGTCTTGGCCTTCAGGGTCCTCCTGCAGCCCCTGGTGCTGGTGTGGAGCTGCCAACACAGAGGCCATGGGTGCTGCCAGTGTCATAACTGGGGTCCCCAGTGCTGGGTGTGCCCAAAACCTGGGCTATGTGTTGCAGGGTGTTTCCTAGAAAGCACAGAAACAGTAATTATAAATGTACATGCCCATATATTTATATTTACTTAGAAATATACATGCAATGTATATAAAAGAAATAATATTGTGAAGTTGAACACAAAAGGGTGCCACTAATCTAACCCAGCTTTCATTTCCCCAGCCCCAGAGTGGGTTGCTGTTGGATACAGAGCTGTCCTCTTGACTCATAAAAACTTAGGTATTTGATTTGGAAAAAAACCAAACAAACAACTGAACCTACAACTATATGGAATTTGTCCCATCCGTAGCCATTGCCAGTGTCTGGCTAGAGCTACTTGTGCTTCTTAAAGCCTTTCATGGGTTGTCACTGAAACTGAACAATATTTAAAGCCGTGTCAGATTATGGGTTTTCTAAGCAGTATTAACCTGTCAAGGTAAAGGCTTATAATCTTGCAGTTGCTTGACAAGCTGCATTATTTGTCCTGTAATGTTACTTTGTGCTGAGGCGGTGTAGTTAGGTGTATGAAACCTGACTTTTAATGTTGCCTAAGGCTAAATGAAAGTGGACCCCTTGATCAGTTTTTGTTAGAACACTTGATTAGTCTCTTCTGGCTTAATTCACTGTCCTGCCAAATGCTGAGTTTAAACTTTCTCACGAGTATTTATTTTCAGAAAGGCTGATGATATCAATAGCAGAAGGGAGATAGATGGATAGATGCTGAAGTGGACTGTCATGGGCTCTCCTTGTCTGGAAGAGAGATGCTTTGTTTGTAAGGGCAAGCAGGATGGTTCTGTGCACAGAGATGATCACAATGACTGGTTTGTGAAGGTTGTTTCAACGCAATCATGCTTGTAAAGTTTACTCTAGCTTCTATCCAGTATTTAGTTTGTTAAGGTGTTGACACAATTTTGCTGACATTCTTCTTAAGTGGATTATGCTCACAGCCAGTTTTTCAAAGCAAACAGATGGCTTTTCAAACAGAGCATGCACACAGATTTTTTTTTAATGGTGTCTCTAAGATTATGACAGCTCTGTCAGAGAGGTCTAGTTTGTCATTAATTTTCTTATGACAGATGATTCAAGATAATTTTTGCTTCTTCTTTTTGCTCAAATGAACCAGCTGTTTAAAAATAAAAACCACAAGGAGACTAAGACATAAATCAGTTGGTCTGTACATGAATGGAATTGCGCTATTTTGATAAGTCCACTTCTGTTTTTAGATCACTGTAAAATAAGAATGTCTTCAAAATATTGGAAGTATGCTCAGGGGGCGTGTGTTTCTTCTTGGAACCCGAAGACACGTTGTGCATTGCCTCAGACAAAATCTGTACTCTGAATTGCCTGGTTACTCAAGTGTGAAATCAGAATATGCATAAGGGAGAGCGGGTGGCTTGGCACTTTCCACGTGGGGTGTGAAGTCCCTTGGCTTCTGGGGACTTCAGATGTGAGTCTCGGCAGGGCAGACTCAGGCTGTCGTCCTCCAAGCGGTGCATCTAATCCCAAATAGCGTCCGTCCATGCGTGTCTCAGTCCCTGGACAAACACAGTTTGTGGGCCGCCCTGAGAAAGAATTCCACACTTTGCCCTCACCCTGGAGAGGGATTGCTTCTTGCACTAAGGGAATTTTTCTGTCCTTGGATGTGAATACATAGCACCAGGTGTTGGCTTGGAGAAGTTAAGGCTGCAAAGCATCGTCACACCGATTTTTCTCTGTTTGATGGTGGTCTTTGGTGTCTTCGGTCCTGTGTGCATAAGTAGCAGCCAGGGGTATTTCATCCTAAACCCAAACTATTTAAAACTGCATTTGTGCAGTTTGAAGAGATGGAAGATGTATTGAGGAGATACACCCTTTCTGATAACATTATTATGTTGTTAATGATAAATACTTTGATTATGTGGCTGTGTTGTCCCTGTCACTACAGCACTGGCACTATTCCTGTGCCATTTGCAGACAGGGAGGGACACCAAGGTGGGCTGGGTGCTCTAGGCAGCTTCGGGGCTCTTGAATTCCTGCCGACTGTCTTTAACCATAAGCCAAAACCTCTGACATGAAAGCAAGCTCACAGCTATGAGAAATATCTGCTGCATAAATTATTCTTGTTTTGTTTTTTTCACACAGTGCCTGCTGACTGGGTCCCAAGCTCTTTGTCTGTGTATTCCCATAACTGTCATGCTGCCGAGACACAAATCCCTTCAAAAGAGCTTCATGGCAAATAGCACAGAGCCGCTCGCGCAGTCCCAGTGCTTTTTGTTATTCTCACACTGAGTTGTATTCCCAGCATCTGGATGGTGATTTGCATCGTTCAGCAGGGACAAATTCATGACACCAGGAGATGAGGCAATCACGTTCTCAGGCACAGGCTGCCATCCCTGGATGATGTGGTGTCCCACGTGGTGTTTACCAGTGCTGCAGCCTTGCAAGCCACCATTGTTTCTTGGTTGTGAACATTGTGTACAGGGGTTCAGGCCTTGTGAGTCCAGTGCCAGGCGCTGGCAAAAGGGAACTGTGCTCATCGGTGAAGGATAAATCCTTCCCCTTAGCTCTGGGGAAAGGGAGAGCAGAGACGCTCCCACTGCTGGAAGGTGTCACACTGTGACTCATCCAACACATCTGATTTGTTTTGAGAACCAAGGAGGGGCAGTGATCAGTCACCTCTCCAGTGAGCCCAAGGTCCTACTGTAGTCTGTTCTCTCCTGTGAGGCCCATCAAAGTACCTGTGATTTGCAGGAGATCAGGTTATGTGGCAGAGATCAGAATGTGACATTTCAGTCAGTGGAGGTGTTCCCTCTGAATAGGAGTGTAACCAGCTGCAGCACGTGCTGTACTTCAAGCTGTACTGGGGGTGACATTAGGAGAAGAGGAGCTCAAGTTCTTGCTGATGCTGAATTTTAATAACCAGATGCATCTCCTGGCTTTTATTTATTTGTATCCTGTAGCTCCAGAATCTTGTTGTTTCATGGCACTTGAGATACCGATACTGCATAAATATTCATTTTGGCATTTCTGAACCCCAACTCCTTAATACAAATTTCATGTAATACATTTTTCCTGATTGTTACAAATTGGATTGACATCCTGTTAGTCACCTCATGTTTACATGCTCTGAGAAGATACAGAAGCAGTGTGTAGTTCATGAAGTCTCATTCCCACCTGCCTTCTTTAAGGTCCCAAACAAAATGGTTCAGAAGGATTTACTGGAGTGCTGCGGAATGATGTGTTACATATGGGCACAGCTTGGCCTGCTCTGCTCAAGGCGGGCCCAAGGCTGGGTGTCAAATCCAGGTGCAAGGAGGGGTGGGTTACCAGGGTCTCCCAGCTCTTAAGGGACGCCTGGCTGGGGACACGCAGCCATTGCCAGGTGGGATCTGATGCCGGGGAGTGAGCAGGGGCATGGGGAGAGGGGTACCATGTGCCATCACTGCCCTGGCCCTGGCAGGACCTTGCTGTTGACTGTGGAAGAGGAAATGCCTTCTCCCGCAGCCTCCTTCAGTTCAGGCCGAAATTACCTCCCAAGGGTGGTGATGTGGAAGTGGGGGGAGTCTGGTGCCTGTCCCACCCTGTCCAGTGCTGGTTGCTGCCTTCCTCCCTGTGCTGGTGCCAAGCTGCTGGAGGGGCTTCAGTCCCATTTCCAGAGGGCAGAGACAATTTGAGACGGGCCTGGGACCTGTAGGGACACGAGAGCAGTATTGCCGCTTTTGGTCCTGAGCGATGTGTGCAATCCCTGACTCTCTCCTGCGTGTCTGTGCATCCCCAGGGCCAAGGAGATCTCCTGAAGAACGCCAAGAACGAAGCCCTGGAGAACATGAAGCAGATCCAGCTGGCGTGCCTGTCGTGCGGACTGAGCAAAACTGGGAGCGGGCAGGCGGATGCCAAGGCAAAACGGTGCCTGGAGGCAATACAGGAGAAGGATACTGGAGACGAGAATGGGAGGCTGTGAGGAGAGGCCGAGCTGTCACATTTGTCACAGATTTCAATAACTCTAAACTATTTTTTTATAGCATTTAAAAATTCACACAGGAGTGCCCTCTACAGGGTGTGATAGTATTAAAATCCTCACAATGTCAGTATTTTAATGCAGTTAATTTATCCGAGTTAAACTCTGGTAGTGAGATTTCTAATGAAGCCAAGCTGTCTGTATGCAAGTGCGTGTGTGTGCGCGCACATGCAAATCCTGTACATGCCCTTTCATGCATTACATTAGCCATTTGCTAATTTATTCCTTTGTCATCTCTGAATAGGTCTGTTCATTCTGAAGATCAAAACAAATTGAGAGCACTTCTATCAGTTTTGGGCTTTATTTCACTCTCCAGCTTTTATCATTTAACTTATAGGTTACATTACTGTTATGCTGTTTAAACAAACAAAACACAACAAATATCACTGACAGCTGTTTTTGTGAGGACAAAACTGGTGGTTTGCTGCAGACCCTGAAGGTGATTTTTAATGAACAATTACAACCAAGTAAACAGGATATTAAATGGTCAGAGTTGCTAGGTAGATTATCAGTAGATTTGAGGTGTATTTTTTGCTGAATTTAGCAAACTGCTCTTCAGGATACACCCAGACAGCACATACTAAAGTAAGAACTAGCTAATTTAGTTTATTCCAGCAAAACATTGCTACCTTGTAGATCTGCAAGACAGCTACAGTCTTTGCTGATAGGCATTAACTTGAGTAGTAATGACCATAGCTAGTCAGCCCTGTAATTATGGGGACAGCTGTGAATACCCTTTGGTGGTCATGAACTCTGAAGGTGACCTTCAGGCCGTTCTGAAACACCCAGTGGTGCCAGTATTAAAAGGAAGGTTTTCCAGATTTCACAAAATGTGAGCTTTAGTGCAAGATGTGTGAGAGCTCAGACCTTGCTTGCCATCTTCTGCGTAGATGTTGGAGTTAGCTGGATGAAGCAAGCAAGCTCTGGCCTTATGTTTTTGTGGTTAAAATCATGCTGTGCTAGAGATTTAAAAGCAGGGCTGAAGAACTGCTACAGATGTAGTGTAGAGAAATAGCTTGGGGAAAAACGGTGCCAGCGTTTTTCTGCAGCAGCTACAACTATCCTGACACATGTCATGTGTTTGGGGTAGTTCTGAGAATTGGCTGCCTCCTCGTGCCACTGTAGAAAGGCGACAGAGAATGTCCCGAAGCAATGCATCCTCGTCCCTCCCGGTGTCCGGCCCACGTGTGCTCACAACATTCATTTCAATCGTTTAAGTACTGTGCTTGAGTGGAGTATTTGTGTTACCTTTAACAGGACTAAGTGTTTTATGGTTATAAAAAAGACTATATTTATTTAAAGCATTGCTTTTATTTTTAAAAGCTACTTTTTAAATTAATTTGATTAACACATATGCTAATTTTCTGAACTTAACAAAAAGTAATTGCTGAAAGTTTGATCATTGGAAAAATCTTATATAGCTATTGTGTTAAGTTATTTTTGACTTCTGAATAACACTATTATGTTCATGTTGCACATTACTGAGAGAGTAAAGCTATGAAACAACTTTGACCCATGATTTTGCAGTGATTTAACACATGATCCTGAATAAAGGTGGGTTAGAGTGGGTAAATTGCTTGAGAGAAGGTCCTGCTCTAACAGCAACTGTGTTATTGCAAAGATTGTAACTCAGGTGCCTTAAATACCATTTCAGTAAAATTTGCCATATGTGTTCAGATCCAGCCCTAAATGCTCTGTTTATCTCTCCATTAGATGATGAGTGTGTGTTCAGACTTCACTGAGGTCTGGAGAAGTGTCTTTTGTGTTTCAGGCAAGGCATAAAGCCCACATCAGTGGTGTAAGTGTGCACATTCACGTTTTGTGCTCTTGGGTTACCTTCCTGATTTTATCATGGGTTATGTTTGTACAAAAGCATCACTCGGCCATCACTGCTTACAGTTAGAGATGGTGGAAACCGTTACCCCAGCATCAGCAGCTGCAAAGGATCAGCCTTTGGAAAACATCCCTCTCAGAAGGGAGAGGTTGCTTCAGGAAGGGTGAGTGGCTTGCCTCTTGCTGCTTCATTTAAATCTAGAAATATCTTGATTTTCTCAATCTAAAAGGCTGTCCTAATGTCTGTACAGGAACTGCTGGCAAAAGACCTTCTCAGATGTTAGGAGCAAACGAACATGAAATTACAGAGAGAAGGGCTTGCTTTCTGTGCTCGCATGTACAGGGAGTACCACACAGCTCTCACTCTGGATGCGTTAGGAGAACCTGAAGTGGCTGGATGGAAATCCCATAGCATGCACACACACCTTTCATGCCATGTTTAGCATTCATGTCATGTCCTGTGCCAAGGTCATGCATTTTGTCCCAAAATACAGGCAGTAGAGAATTTGGGGCACCCTGGATTGCCCCAGGCAGTTGGGACTATTCCTGGTGCTGGCACCCAGAACCCTGCAGCTGGAGCAGCTCCACCCTTCCTCCTGAACCAAGAGAGACAGGCTGGCAGCAAAAGCTCATCTCACCTTCCTCTGAGCTCCTTTGAAGTCACTGGGAGTGGAAGTGAATGATAAAGCGGCAGTTGGTGTAATAAAAATTCAGCCTTGAGGGAGAACACATGGAAAAATCATATCCAGCATCAGCAACAAACACGCACAGGGGACTGACTGCCTGGCCTTTTTGGGAAGTGTTTCATGGCGTGCCTGGCTTCTTGCAGTGGAACAACAGCCTTCTCTGGGCCCTCTGCTGGTATGATTTGCCTGATGTCCCACATAAATGGGTGGGTATTACCTGTATCACTTCCATGGAAATTACGTCAGGAAAGTGTTACAGGCATTTGCAGTTGTTTACAGCGTAGTTTAAGAGCTAGAAACTGGAGAAGCTCTCAGGGACTGATGTGGGGAGCTGTCTGCCAGAAGGGAACAGAGGAGTGAATCTACCTGGGTTCTCTCTGCCACTGAGTCCTCCATTTTTACAGTATTTTTTTTCTCTCTGTCATTCTCTCAACTGTAAGGTAAGACTGATGGTGTTTTCCTTCTCAGGCACAGATTAATTACACATTTCTGGAATACCTTTGAGTTTGCTCTTGCTCTCAGGAGAACAACCAGGCACTGTAACACCAGTGTCTGCCAAATCCTTATGCTGCTGGTGAGCACAGGTGAGGCAGCATGTGTGGGAAGGGCTGAGCCACCACACAATCACCACTCCCAAGGATTCCTCCAGGGATCACGGATACCTTGTCCACGTGCTTGTGTGTCTGGCCCCTACCACACTGTGCCTTTGGTCAAGTGTGGCAGAGGGGCAGCCACCTCAAAGGTGTTAAATCCCTGCAGGTTTCCCAAGCAAAGATGGGGCAGGCAGCTCAGAGAGGCCCTGGCAGCATGGCCACGGGGCACAGGGCCACAGCGTGACCTGCACCTGTGAGGGGGACACTGGGGACCACGAGAGAAAGGTGGATGCAGGGGTTTCACTTGGATTTTGCTGCTTATGTACATGCATGAAGGAATCCAGCCATGAAGCATGGGAAGAGGCTGAATTAGTCCAGCTGTTCCCAGACCTGATTAGCCTTAAATCAGCAGGAATAGTTTTTACCAAATTTCATGTGCTGGCATGACCAGCAGGACTTGGCCCCTTTCCCCTTCCTTTCCTGAGCTCAGGGCAAGTTAAAGCACCATGTTGTTCTGCTGCTTTCTGTATCATTTTTCATGTTTTTAGTGCCCTGTTTTTAAAGGGATAATGCAGCTCTCCAGTGCAAAGAAGGTGAGAGTTTTGTTCCTTCTCCTGAGATTCATCTCCCAAAATAATCAGATAATTGCATGCATAGAGAGCACTTTCCTGTATGATATTCCATCTCTTCCATCTCTCAGTTCAGACTAAAACATTAGGTCATAGCCTCCTTGGCGTTGGTCGCACTCCTACAGGGATAAGACAGCAGCCTCAGGCAGGGGACTAACTCCGGAAGCTTCAGAGAAAAAAGGTGAGGGAGTCACAGGAGCAGCGTCTTCAGGTCTCCACCACTTGCTGTGGGGCTGAGCATGGTGGCCCTGGCTCATATCTCAGCAGCAGTAGGTCAAGTACACACTCAGTAAATCCAAGTTTTCTTTTTGGCCCTTCTCCCTGCCCTGGGTAGGCACGAGAATCCATTGGTTTCCATAACATTGTACTAGTAAAGCTGTTTCCAAATTGCCACACCAAGCAAAAGGCAGCCGGGCAGCACTGCTGGGCTGCATTTCATGGGCCCAAAGCATGAATGCTCTTTGAGACTGTTCTGGCACGGTCCTGGCAGGTCACCTTTGCACAGTCTCAGGCTGAGCAGTCTTGCATTTGCTTTACACAGCAAGTCCCTGAAAAAATGTTTCCTTTTTAAAGTGATGTTGAGGGCTTTGTGAGTTCAGTAACCAAGATGCGACTGACCTGGCCAGAAATGTGATGCAAGTGCTGCCTCACCAGCTGTTCCTGTGCAACAGAGAGCACTGTGTGAACATGCCCCTGATCAAACAGGTCATGTTTTAAATGAGGATGTTACACTCTTTCTGATTATTTGAAACACTTTATGAATAAATTGCTTTTGCAGAAAATATTCATGGAGTAAATCCAGGAAAATATGCAGACATCAAATTCTCAGCAGACAATGCTTGAGCAGGAGACAGTGTTGTGTTTGACAGCTGTTTGCTGTGCACAGTCCACACCACCCTCCTCTGGGAGCTGGAAGAAAAATGAATGATTCCAAAGGCAAGTTTGAGTTATTGATGATGTTAGAAGGTTTTTCCCTGTTAAGCTGCACAGCAGAGAGTCATTCGTTTATAAAGACATGAATATAGCAGAATTGGGAAGCAAATGTGATGCTTGAGGCCAGAAGCATGCATGGAGGGGAGGTGGCATGTTGAGTGTGGGGATGCTGGGTGTGGGGCTGTGCATGGGGGAGCACTGGCCGAGAGCCCAGGAGGAGCCATCAGCCCCCTGCAGTGGCAGGAAAGGGCTGTTTGGCCAGGGAGCAGTTTGGTAACCCGTGGGGTTGGTTTGCACCAGCAGAAGTTCGCACAGACCTCAGTGAGGGCTGGAGGTGCGATGGCTGTGGCAATTTGTCCCATCCCTGACCCATGGTGTACTGAGGCTGTGGGAGAAACCCTCAGGAGATTGGAGAGTCTGTGGCTGCAGCCCCGGGATGTAGCAGCATTCCCACCATTGGAGCACTTCTGGAGCTGGGTGCATTCACAGCACTGATGGCACTGGACGCCAGCAGCTTGTCACTGTGGCCTGGTGGGTAGGAGTGCTGTTCACACAGTTCTGGCTGCAGGTGTCAGTCAGTTTTAAGTGACATCTCATTTAATCACCTCACGGCTCTGGCGTGCAGAATCACAAAATTGCTGTCAGGGACATAATGTGCCACTGAGAGCATTGTAGATATTTCTGCTTGCTATAATGTATCAGGTATTATTTTTTGTAAGACGAAACTAATCATCTGTTTTGATTCAGCCTGATGGCCTGTAGTTCACCTTGTTCCCTGAAGAGCGTTTAATTGTGAGTTTAGAAGATGGGAGGAGATTGAATGTGCTAGGTAAAGCATTGATTCTGGATGGCAGGTGAAACTAAGATACTAGATACACAGGATGGACATGAGGTTGGAGGCAGACAAAAACCAGGATTAATCTGGCTTGTTTGGAAGCACGTACGGGAAGAATGGAGGATAGAGATGAATTATTTCTATGCGTCTTCAGATAGCATCTGGTGAACTAGCTACACGAACGCAATTAAAAACAAGATACAAATTGTGGTTCAGACAGCAGGAGCTGCTGTGATTATTTATGATGCTGATGGATGGAGAGGGGAGCCTTGCAGTTGCAGCATTAGTGTGACCTGTGTGGGGGAGAAGCCGAGTGGTGCTGCTGCCTCCTGCGCAAGGTGTTTCCAAAGCCAGGGCAGCACAGCTAGACCTGAGCCACCAACTCCCCCTTGGACATCTGGTTTGTTCCTTTTCTTTGTGCTCCTTGATGGACTCTAGTTTTCATGGAATCTGAGCAGCGAGAAGGAAAGGGTGCAATGCTTTGGGCAGGGCCAGTGGGCACCCAGCCCATGGCCACAGGGACCCTTCTCTGGGATGTGTGGGGCTGCCCAGGGCTGGTGGCAGCTCCCTGTGGGGCTGCTCCCTCAGAGCTGCCTGGTGAGGCCATTTTTAGGAGGCTCAGATCAACCACAGCATGAGGGGGCTCAGCTCCTACCAAAGCCAAGCTGAAATTTCACCTGCTCATGCTGTGGCTACATTTGCTGGTATCTTGTCTGTAAGTAGCTGGTTACCCACACAAACTGCTCTGCTGATTCCTGGTGAGACCCATGCCAGCTTCCCAGTGCCTTGCCAAGGCAAGCAGTGTGTTGTCCCAGTTCCTGAGGGGGAGGGTGGCAGCACTGTTTCAGGACTGCCATTAGACTGTGGTGTGGAAACAGTGTTATTCTGAAGGATTTGATGCAATGGGCAAGAAAACCATCTAGAGGTGTACAGCAACAAGGCAGCTGATGATGTGGCAGGGTACCCCTTTGTCAGATCACCTGAAACATTTTGGAAGCAATTGAGTGCAGAATTGAATTGTCATCAGAGCAAACCAAAAATTCTGACTCCATGAGACTGGCTCAGGTTTGCAAATTCTGTTTGAGGTTGGTTTGGACTTGCTTTGAGGCACATGCCCCTTAGGACAAGCAGAAGCTGATCCTGAGTTTCTGGAAAGCCTGCTTTGGTATTTAGGGTCTGAGCAGAGGCAGGATGTGTGCAAGTGACAGCCTGCAATCCAGCAGGCTGGGGGGAATCAGCAAACCCAGGTGTGTCTTTTTTGGTTATTTATTCTAACTTGATATTTCTTAACAAGGTGATTGCAATTAACCAGTAGCTGTGATTCACTTGGAATTGCCCCCTCCGGTTCTTGAGGAGATCTGTTACGTGAAAACTGACACTGTGGTCTGTCACAGTGTTTGTGCATGGAGGCTGTTGCCTGGGGATTTTTTTTGTTAATGCTTAAAGGTCATAATTACCATCAAATGAACCCAAATATCCACAGAAAAAACATTTCTACCAGGCATCAAATCAAGGATAGATGAAAGTCTCCAGTGTGGCATCAGATGACAGCATTGATGAAGACAGAATGGTACCAGTTTTGATTTCTCTCATTATTCGTGTGAATTTGGATGTGAAAATTGACTGAATAGTATTTATTAATGATGTGCATGGGAAAGAGGCTTAGGCCTCGTGAGGAACTTTTATGGGGTAGCTTTACACCTTGGGACCTCTGGATCCCAGCTGTCCAGCAAGGAAAATACAGCTCATGTGTCCCTAGTTCCTAATGGAGCAGATAACTCTCAGACGTGCCCTTTTTCCTGGTAGGTGAGCAGAGCACAGACAACACTCTGAGCCAGGTCCTGGAGAGGCTCAGGGACATCCCTCTGCAGTACCCTCCAACCACTGGGAGCTCGTCAAGAGGGGGCCACGGGGTTCCTGCTCGGAGAAACTGCACAAACAGCAGCATCTCAGCCTGATGGGGAGAGCAGGGGGTCTCCTGAGCACTGCCTGGAGCAGCAGTTCTGGGTGTGGGGCTGCCAGCCTTGTGCAAGGCAGGTTTTCCCAGGCGGCTAAACCCTCTCTATTGTCAGTGCTGAAATAGGTCTCTTTAGGCAGCCGTTTTTCCCACCTGTTTTAGCTGTGCACCTCAGGAGAGGAATGGTTTTATCCCAACACTGCCTGTTTCCTGCCATATCTTACAAAGTAGACACCCTTAAAGGGAAACCAAACTTCTATCTGCATAAAAGACAGCAGGCTGTGACAGCTTGCCACAAGGCGTACACTTGTACAAGGTCACATGATGTATCTCTGTGGTCATTTTTCAGGTTCTTTGAGCAAGAAAATCCAGGGAAGCTGGTGGGGATTCAGGTTACCCTGCAAAGACATAGGGGCAGATGTTTGCATGTGGCTGCTGTTTGCAAAGAACAGTTTGGTCATAATAAATTATTGAATCGTGAAATGAATTTGCACATCTGCAAAACCAAAGGACAAGGAGAATGGGTGGCTTTCAGTCCCACAGCCCTTGGGCTCACTGCCTCAGGCACTGGGGCCTGAGGTGGACTGTGGCTCTGCCATGGGGTGACCAGCGGAGAGAACCCCCTGTAGCAAATGCCATACGCTCGTGTCCTGAGCAGGAGTCACAGAGAAAGTCACAGGAAGGAAATGGAGACGTGGCAGGAAGCTGAAGTGCCTCATCTTGTTTTGCGTGGTACTAATATTGCAACCTGGCCTGATGGGAACATGGCAATAATCTCCAAGGTACTGCAGTAGGCACAAGGACAGTTTCCTGAAATTTGGGAGGTCAGCACTGAGGATCCTAGGGTGTCTCTGCTTTCCCACATAACATAACATGTTTCAGCCCCCACAGTGAGGCAAATTACCCTTTTGCCTGGGACTGGCTATGCTTTTATAGCATATCATGAATCCTCTGTTTCCTACTTCACTGCAAACAGTTGCACCTTCTCCTGGGAAAGGGAAATTGATTGTAAGGAGTTCAAAGAACAAAAGCTGAGCAGGTGGCTTTCTAGATTATACACTTTTCTTGGCAAGAGCTGCTTCTCTGAGCAATGTGCCTGCCTGCAAAAGAGAAACACCAAGAGCACTCTAATTCCCTGGGACAGGAGCAGTGGCAGCTGGAGAGTGAAGGCTCTGCAGAGTGAAGCTGAAAGGATGAATCTGTTTAACTGCACATCCCATTAAAACCGGCGGCTGGACAGAAAATTGCCTCTAACGGCGTCCAGAATGGCTGAGACGTCAGACAGGGATTTAGGGCCTGTGTGATTATGTCTGCCAGAGAGACTCAGTGTGGAGCACAGCCCTGCCTCTGCCTCCTGCCAGGGTGCAGGGTCAGCCCTTGAGCACGGACACAGAGGGGCAGTGGGGCCTGGCACGTGCCCTGCTCAGCACTGGGGACGCTGCATGGGCACAGGGGGGCTGCCAGAGGGGGGTGAGCAGCCTCTGAGCTCGTGCTGTACTTCAGCAAGTGAATGTCTTCATCTTGGAAAAGGCACCTCAATCCTGTCCCTGAGGTCCCCACTGAGTGCTTGGTTTGTGCCAGATGGCAGTAGAATAGGCCATAAAAGCACCGTTTTTGTAGTGCCCATTCAAGGAAGGGAGAGCTTTGTCCTCTTTTCCTGGGAGAGCTCCCGTGGGACTTCTGGACTCCTGTGGCTGGGACTGTCATTATTTTAACAGTATTGTACCCTGCAATGTTTCTGCTTCCTGCATCCATCAGGTGGGGGAGCGTGTGTTCCCTGGATGCACGAGGGACATGGAGACAGTGCAGAGTTTGACTAGTGGGGATCTGAGGTCTGTGGCAGAGCAGGGAACCAAACTTCTCCCCAGGAATGCAGTGCAACTCTTTGCCTTTCCCATGCAGCCCTGCCCTCCGTGAACTACCGAGTCCAAGGTAAACTTTTAACCGCAGGGTTAAGCTTTTCCTTAAGACAGATGACAGAGAGATGATGAGGGATAAAGGTAATGAATGACATCAGTCTGTCTTTCAAATACAGGTTGTTTTGTGAGTGATTGGACAGAAACTTCTGAAAGCAGAATTTAAGCAGGCATAAGATTAGCCAAGATTAGCAAGGATTTCTGCCTGGTAGCCTAAATCTAATGTCTTTCAGTTAGTAATCCTTCTTTCAGGTCAATGAATCTTCTTTTAAGAAGGAAAAAATATAGGTTATACAAGAGAGTTCAAGAGTTTCACTTATCATGTGGAAGGGATTTAGAGCTGTTTCCAGTGCCTAAACTGCTTCCAACATTTAAGGGAACTTACACTGTTTTCTCAGAGGAAGCCACAGAGACATCTCCTCTTGTGCTATGCTGATGCTCGTACGGAGAGTTGCCCAAAAATGCTTCAGTTACAGAATTTTCCTGGTCCCTCCATATAATGGTATCTGAGCTCATCATTTAAGACGAGATCACATACATTTTTTTTCCTCAGAGATTGTTCTATGTGGAAAAGCTAGTCTGCACTGGCTGCAAGTCAGCAAAGTCTGTGTGGGCCAATGACTGCCCTTTGCTTCAGTGAAACTGCCCATGTATCGCACTGATGGTGGGAGTTTTGTGCTGAAGGGGAGCACAGAAGACAAAAGGTTTCCTGCAACGGAAGCGCTTTCCCACCATGGGTAGGACATCCCTGCAAAGGGCTCTGCACTGGCAGCTGTGTGCTGCGAGCTGGGCTATGCGTGTGAGGTGCCTTGTGTGACCTGTGGGAGGATGGCAAATGGCCTCCATGATTGTGTTCCACTTCCCAGTGGAGGAGGTGAGCCAAAGTCAGGTGCCATGTGGACCCTCACTTCATGGAAAAGAGGCTTCTTTAACTGTAGATGAACTGATGATCTTCAGCTGACTTTGCTTGACTGGGACAAGTGTCCTTTCCACAGAGTATACATGTCATTTCATCCCATAGGCATTTACTGGGGTCATTCCTCTATGCATCCTACAGGCTTGATCACATTCTGTTTATTCCCAAGAGCTGAGCTAGTGCTGCAGGTACTCTCACCGTGCAGCAGCTGTGAGGCAAAGCCTTCATTTAAGCCTCACGGAGAGATATTTGTGTTAATGTGTTGGAAGTCACGTTTGTGAAGGGTTACAGTGTGAGCACGAGCAGTGACTGTGACTCAGTTGCTGTGCTGTAACTTGGTTGCCTGTTTGTACATCAAGAAGAAACCTAAATTCCATTTCCCAGTGGTTGAAGGGTGTTCAACATACACAGACAACTAAAATAGCCTAGATTTGAAAGTTAATTAAGATCAACATAATTAAAGCTAAAGTAGTTATGAATATGAGTATCCCCAAGAGCATTTGATGCACTTGAACAAATTTCCCTTTAATTCAGGCCTTTAGTTAATGGAGACTAAATTTCTTGTTTGCCAAGCGCTGAACTGCCCATGGTTTCAGGTCAGCTCGCAGTGGGTTAATGCATGGCTGCTGCTCAGCAATGGAAAACTGGCAGCAAGGTGAGAGAACAGGGCAGTTAACTGAAATAAAGAAGTCCCAGTCTGAGAGACTGTGTTTTGTCAGTATAACCCCTCGTGCTTTGGTTGAGCTATATGGCAGTGGTTCCTTTCCCAGCTCATCCCCAAGGCACAGGAGATGTCAGCCTCCCACTGGAAAATCAGCTGGTGCACTGCTGAACTGGGTGGCTGTGTGAGCACAGCAGGGTATTACACAGGTAGTCCCCAGCAATAAATGTGGTGCTGTGCTTTCATCACTCAAGTCTTGCCAAAAGGAAGAGAGGAGAACAGAGGTGCTGGCTGGTGGTCAGGGCTCTCAATTCACCACCCACCATCCTCCCTGTTGCCAGCCTCTGGAGGGGCTGAGGAGACCCTGCCAAGCCTGTCCCTCACTGAAGGGCAGCATCTCTTCCTCGCACAAGAGCAACCACTGAGGAGGCTGCAGCAGCAAGAACACAGCTTGGGGGGCTGAGCCATCCCATCATCGCATTGAGGGATGTGACTTCCTCAGTGCCTCCATCTCCTCTGGCACCAAGGTGAGGGCAGTGCTTCTGTCAGGTGAACTTGGCTGCTTCCCATGGCCTCTGGAGAACAGCTTTGCTTGCCTTCATCTTAGAGGGAGGTTGGGGATAGCATAGATGCACCTCAGCCTGGGAAGCCTTACTCTAGATTTCGTGGGGAAGCACATTGTTCAGCCTGGAGTTTCTGGGTTTTGTATATTGTTCAGCCTGACCCACTGCTGAGCAGGCAGCCTGTCCTCTGCTTGCATGAGCAGCTGAGACATTTTCTGTGCTAAGTGAATGCCCTCCCAGCTCTGAAGGGGCTGTTCATCCCTCTGCTTGGTAAGGCTTTTGCACTTGTGTTTTCTTCCGAATCAGAGTTCAGTGGTGCAAACCACTCTGTCACTGCTACTGAAATTCAGGCAAGCTGGAGAGCCCGCACATACACAGGTGAGGTGGTAAAATGAGCCCTTTCTGTGACCTATGTAAAGAGAAGTCACAGGAGTCGGTTTCCGCTCTCTCTCTCAAATCAGGAGCATATGTGAATGACTGCTGACTTGCAGAGGGGAGAAGGACAGGAGTCTCCTGCAGGCCTGGAGCAAACACAGTATGTATTCATTCTGTGCAGAGTAACTTGTGCTGTGACTGTGTGGGAAATAAGGAGTGAATTTTTCACCTTGACTTCCAGATTGTATGGTTGAAGCCCTCCTGGATGAGAGGAAGCTGAACAAATGTGATTAGTTTGAATCCAGCCTACCTTTTCATTGTACTCTGATGCAAACATGAAACAAGTTGTACAGCACTGGCATGATCTTCAACCTGCTAATTTTTTCAATATTTATTTTACATTGTTTCAGATGCATTTAAGGGGATCTAATTTATTCACCACCCATCTGGCATCTTTATCTGAGCTTAATATTCATCTGCGGTTTGAGTAAAATGAATATTTCACACTTTAAATTATGCATGTACATTATGTATGATGCCAGCACTGCTGGCATCTCAGGCTCAAAGACCTGTGCAGTTACCTGAGTCTCACACATTTTTTGGTGTCTCCTAGAAGATGATGGGGAACTTTTGCTGGCCTGCCAGAGAGCCGTGCATGGCTGCAGCAGACCGTGTCCTGCAGGATGCAGAGGGGGAGGCTGGCAGAACTGACCTGTGCTGGCAACTTAAGAGCCTTCTCCTTGAACACCAACTGTAAGCCCTTTGCTTTCCCCTTCAGCAACAGTGGGCTTTGCTGCTCCTCTCCCACCTCCATTTCCCCCTGGTTAGCAATTTCCTGACTATGCTTTCTGGGTTTTATTCTCCCCTCTCCCTTTTTTCCCTTCTCCCCTGGTGAGCATGGTGCTGCTCCCTGGCAGTTGCCATAGAGCTAACACCCTTACCTCTGCCTATGCTTTTCTCTTCTGCCCCTCTGGCAGAGCCAGTTGCGTTATCCCAAATGTGCCAGCCTGCCCTGCTCCCTGCCACGTGAGCAGGCTGTCCTGCAGAATGATGAGCTAAATACCCCTGTCCTGGGATGGATGCCTGAGCCATTATATTGCCATTATATTGTACTCCAGACACCCGGGAAGTTGAACTGATTGGTGCAGTGTACTGAAGGACACTGAATCTCCAAGCAGTACCATGGCATGCCTGGACCCAGAGTTCCTACTGGCCCTTCCCAGCTCTGTGCCTTGAAACCTCATGCGACTGTCGGCCACATGCTAGTGGACGTGAACGGTGTCCATTTTCCATGGGGGAAATTCCCGCATTCCCGCAATGTCTCGGGGTCGGGTCAGAGGTGGCGTTTGGGTCTCCAAGGGCAGCCAGAGTCCTAGTTGCTGGCAGCTTTGGTCTGGGAGAAATCCTGCGACGTTCGCGATTTTAGGAGGTGGCACCCCGCTGTCAGCCACGTGCAGCGAACGGTGGCCATTGTCCATGGGGAAAAAACCCTCAAACCACCTTCTACCTTCAAGCTGCCAGGGACCCTGATCTCCTGGGGTGCAATGGCCAGAGCAGAGTGCCAGTGCCTGTGAACAATGGAGTGCCATGAACCCCTGCTGGGTGCAGTATGCAGGAGAGAGGCGAAGAAGGAACAAGGGGCTTCATCAGGGCCAGTCCTTTAACTTCCCTCCCTCAGTGCCCTGGCTGTGACTTCAAGTTGCTGCAATCTGTAGCTGACTCACAGCAGCACTGAGAGATTCAGTGCTGATGACCGGTGAGAGATGAGAGGTAACTGGTTTTTCTCCCAATCTAATCTCACACCCCAGAGAGAAGAGATCATGTGGAAACAAAGCAAAGTGCTCAGAGTTAGTGTCCTCTGCTGACCTCATGAATTATTATCTGAAAGGATAACTTTTACTTGGCAGCTTTGTGCATGCTGGTCTGGGTTCAAAATGATCAATATGCCTTCAAGAAGCTTATCCTAAATGCTTCTGACAAATTATTAATAGAAGTCATTTGAGCAGGCAAACTATACAGAAAACTTAGACTTTTTCCTGTTCAAAAGCTTGGCTGCTGGGAATGCAGTATGCAAGATATTAATTTTGCCTTACACTTCCCCAAGATGATTTTTTGACAGAAGAGAAGCTTTGTTCTTCTGAACTGCAGTAGAAATAGCAACATGGCCACTCCAAACTGAGTCTAGATTTGATCAGATGCAAGTAGATGTATGGAAGAGCCTGTATTTTCCTCCTGTGTTCACAGACATGTGTCTTTATACGGCAAAAAAGAACAGAACAGCAGAGAGCTGTGAAAAGTTCAGAAAAAGGAGTGTATTTGAACAGTTCCTCAAGCACTGCAGGACAAAACCTGTCCTGCTTCCACCTACATTGGAATAAAGGAGGGGGATTATGAACTGAGTGATACTCCTAATGTGCAGGACCAGTTAATTGTTGGATGTTACAGAAAATACTCTCTTTGTCACCTTCAGTAGGGCACAAGGGATTTGACTAGAGGTGGAATCACAGAGAGTTGGCTGTCTTCCCTGCAGAGACTCAGATGGAAGAGACACTTTGACAGGGTAAATTAGATGCAGGACAAAGACCTTCTGATCACAGCTGGTTTCAATGGGCTTATTTAAATGGGAAAATTCTGAGCTAAGGGCAAACTCTGCTGATGACTCAGAGTTGTGTATTTCAGTAAAGGAATTGTAGGGTTTTTATTTTCAGTACTTCTGAGATTTCCTGTTCCCTACTGACACTGCTGCTAAAATGTTAAAAGATCTGAAGGGATGGGAAACAGCCCACTTGTGATGTTTGCTTTCCTGCTGAGCAGCCACTAGCAGGGCAATTTTACCAATCAGTCAGAACCCTAAGAAAATTTTGCTGCAACTTTGTAAAATCTGACTCTGTCCTTCAAAAGAGGAAGCATTGCCTGTAGAGAACACACTGACTTGGCCCTCTGAAGCCTAAAGCTGAGTTTGAGATATCTCATCTTGTTTTGGGCAAGTGCCTAGTCCTTGTCCACTTCTTTAAAAAGTCTGAATGATACTTTTCTAGTAAGGCTGGGCTGTTCCTTTTGCAAGTTCTTCCTGCCAGTGACAGTACTGTATGTTTGAGGTCCTGCCACCATGGCATCTTGATATTGTCTGGAAAATTCTTGCTTTAACTGTAGGATACCTATAAAAATTGAAATGTGGGATGTGGAAAGTACACTAGTTTATATAAAAATGGCTTCTGTCATCAAGTTACTCTCCAGGATGTTGGATTGTGGGTCAAGGCTATTCAGCCGTGTGACAACTGTCACTGCCTCAGGATTTCAGACTCTTATTGCTTTTGAAGATTGCTGCTTGTCCTGTGGCTGATGGATGAGTGTTGTGGGCCTCAAAGCTGTCCCAACAGCACTTCTGAGCCACAGGATTTTAACTATGAAATAGTAAAAGAAAAAAGTCACTACTTTCTCCCTCTGCTGACTAGAGAAAATAGATCCAACAGATAACAGCTTTGAGATGAGCCAGATATGGATATGTTTTCCCCTGAACCGGAGCCTCAAGCCCTGTGTTTACAGTCCCAGCAGCTGTACATGTGCACATCCCCTCCGGTGTGGCTGATCTGTTCTCCCATGGAAGCAGCCACTGACTCCAGAGCCTGTCTGGTTCCCCAGGTGGCTGCAGCAGCACCGTGGTGGGAGTGACATGTTTAATGTTACAGCGCTGCTGAACGATGGTGCTGGAGCTGAAATAAAACTGAAGTGGCTGAAGCCAGCGGCTGTGCTGGCTGAGTGAAAGATGTTCCAGATGTCCTGATCACTGTGGAATTTCCAGAAATACATCTGCATTTCTTCTCCCACAGTATTCGGAGAAAAGCTGCAGGACAGCAGCAAGAGACACAGGTGGCCAGCACACCCCAGTCCTAAGGGGAAATTTAGTCTAAGCACATAAAGGTCTGCCTGTGTGCATCTGTGTCAGAAGCAGACACTGAATTTTTCACTTCTTTCTCATGCCAGAGGGGCTGCCTGCTCACCTGGCTCGCCATGAGCATTAGGAAGTCTCTGGGGCAGCCTGAGCACCAGCTTGTTGAGGGCTTGTTTTGGGAAACTCATCATGACCTCAGCTTTGCAGGTTGTCATGCCTGTGGTGTCACTGCTTATGGACAGGGCCCAGCACAGCCCTGTTAACAGGTACTGTTATCCTGGCTGGGTTAGCAGGCACAGCATCTGCTTCTTCCAGAGACAGATCAGAAAGCAAATGAGATGAACACGTCCCATATTAACACATCATCAGGAACCAAATGTACAAAGGAAGAAGGTGGTGGCTTCAGTGGAAGTCATCTGAGTGAAGCCAAAGGTGCTTATAAACGTCCACTTCTTCTTCTTGCCAAGATACTGTTTGGAAAAGGGGAAAAAAAAAAAGGTTGCATTTTGAGCATAAACTCGGCCTTGCTTTAGGGTTGGAGAATGCCGGAAGTTTCTCTGTGTGTTTGACTGTTTGTTCTTTCTTGCACTGATTTCCTGGCTATTCCTGCTTGAAAGCTTTACTGGACAATGACTGAATCCTTTTGGCTTGCCTGCCAGAAAGCAGATCCTCACAAGCAAAATATTTCATGTATCACATTTTGCAGACAAACTCGAAAATAACTTGGATGCTTCCCTTCCCCTGAACTTGCCCCCAGATCTCTCAGGCCATAGTATTCAAGCAATGTGGCAAGAGCCTGCATTTCAGTGACTCCAAATGAGCCTCAAGGAGCCGTCTTTAATAAAGATTGGGCCATACTCCAAGGAGAAACCTGAGCTGTGCTGCCTTTGGGCACAAAAGCTGTGATGGTTCTGTTTCATGTAAGGTCCCATAGAAGTGTTTGTGTGACCAGGTGTGCAAGGCTCAGCACTGATGTTAAATGGACCCTTTGTACACAATGTTTTATGCCCGAAAAAACAGTGTATTCAAATGCTGATTGTAACGATTACTTGTCTCCTGCAGCGAAAATACTGAATAAGATGCTGGATCAAAGTCATTTCTTGGGCCTGATTACTTACAGTTTTCCTTATTTTGAGACCACTGAGTCAGAAATGAGCTCTTCCTGAGCATGCTGTGCACTCAGCAGCTGGATGTCCACCACGTAAGTAAAGATTCTGGTGCTGTTTCAGGAATTCTGCTCAGCGCTTGTTTCCCAGGAGAGGTCCGAGGCAAGGTGTCGGTGACCTTGAGGTGTGACCTAACCCCAAAAGCTGAGATCTTTGGATTATCAGTTTCTAATGGAATATTGCTATGAGGTACCTGGAAATGAACCTGTTTTAATTATAGCGATCCATAAAATCTTGATGTCTGACACTAGGCTTTGCAATGCTGTTTGTTGGTCACCACAGTGTCCAAGCCTGCTCTCTCAGGCAGACTTCCTCACTAGAGCAGAGAGAAGTCTTGTCCCGAGGTCTGGGCCTCTCTGGAGGTTTGAGAGTATTTGCCCTCAGCCAGGTGGGTGGCTAGGCAGAGATGTGGCCTGGGAGGCCACAGTTGCAAAGGGCATATTGCACCTGCCTCCCCACTCAGGCCTGGGTAGTCTCAGTTTTGAGGCCACTGGGATTTGAGTATGAGGCTGATTCTTCAGAGGCAGCATGTGTTCTTAGCTCTGTCTCAAAGTTTTGTGCAAATTCTCTAGCAAAAGTAAAGTTTCATGAGGAAAGTCTAACCACAAATCAGCAGAGGTGGTAAAAGGGAGTGGGTAGGAAAGAAACTTGCTCACCTCCAGTCTATTTTAATTATACGTTGTGAAATAAAGGGGCCTTAACTGTGCCAGTCAAGCATCCTCAGAAGAATAGAACTATCTGCATGTTTTATCTTCAATAGCAGTGGGGTTTTTTCACTTTTCTATAGGGAATTAAGCTGTTCCTTCGTGAGGCAGATCTGGGGCGGTGTGTGCCTGTGTCCTAAATTCCTGGTAAGGGGAGAGGAGTTATGTAACTGGCACAAGGAGATCAAAACTCCTGCTATGCTGGGCTCACTCAATAAAAGCGGTATCAGGGGAAAAGACATGCCAAAGCAGGCTTAAATAAACAGCACAGAGGCAACAGACCTGAATGACATATGGAAGGGTTATGGGGAAGACAAAGTAATTTTAGTTGCGATTTAAGAGTTTAAAGGAGAAATGCCAGATTTAGGAGTAAATCCAGTGTTCGTCTGTATGTTACAAACAGCTGATTATTTTCATTAGAAAGTTTTTTCTTTTTTTTTTTTTTTTTTCTATCTGGTCTTAGCTGTCTGGTGTGAAATCTGGCAGTGTGTCTTGGATCAGAGCACATTCCCACTGAAACCCAGTGTAAAGGCTTCCACAGGCTTGTCAGTTTTCCAGGCTCTAGTGAACTTCACAAATATTTATCACCCAGATAAGCTTTTACAGCAACTCATTCTAAACCATTGAAGTTATTTCTTGGAAAAGATAAAATTTGTTAAGAAAAGAAACCCTCTTAAAATTTCCTAACAGATAGCACTCCAATGACAACTAGCCTCCTAAATACCCAGCATAAAAGGGAAGAATAGCATGGCATTTGATTTCCTGAGTGCTAAGAAACTAGCTAAGAACAACAAACATTGTCCCTGTTTGATTTGAAATGGAGCCATGCACATGCTGGCGCTCCTGTGCGGTCCTTGCAGTTCTGCAGTGTTTTCCCACCGTCCTTGGAGCCTGCGTACAGGCAATGTGTGTGTGCCTCTGTAGGAATTTGGAGCTACCCAAAGAGGTTCACACTGCTCACCTTTCCCCCATTCCTGATGTAAATATACATGGGCTGTAGCTCCTTTCTAAAACCTGCTTGGTTTTACCAGGTTTTAAAAGAGTTATTCTGTTGTGCCTAAAAAACAAGAGGAAGGCTATAGTCTATCTTATATTATTCATGTGCATGCTACTTTTTGGCTTTCTCAGATCTTGGTGTAACAGAGGTACATTTTCATTGCTCAGACCCCCCTCTCTTCCTCAAGCCTGATAAAAGCCAGCTATAAATCAGCCATGTAGTGCTTTCACAATGCTGGGGCACACACAAGAAGGGGTCTGATGGGTAAATGTACTTGGTAGAAGGCCAGACTAACTTGAAGGAATTCCAAGTTAAACAGAGACCCTTTAACAAATTTCCATTGGGCTCTGATGAGGTTAGAGCAGGATGTGTGAACGGCAAAATAATCTTTCAGCACTCAATAGGAGCAGAAGGTCTATAAACCCTGGAGGACCATTGGCATTTCTTGCTCTTTGCCTCCCATTTCTGGTCTGAAAATTGTCAAGGCCCCAGTCTCTTCAGAGCCTCATCACTGCAAAAAGACACCCTTCCCTGGCAGTCTTAGCTGGCCTTGGAACAGAAGGATCCACTGGAAATGCCCCTGCTGTCCCTCAGTGGTGATATGCTATTACACACCGATTGCAGCATCTTAATGTTCCCTGTGAAAATGAGAAAATGCCCACCTTTGTTAAATGCCAATGTTTTCAGAGATGTGGAAAGAGATATCAAAGGATGTGGGGAGATAGGAAAGATAATGTTGCTTGCTTTTCCTTTAGGATTGGGATAGCTGAGTTTCACAGAGGTGTTCTGAGTCCTACCATTGCTTGGAAATGAAAACCAGGGCCGGAAACAGAGGCTTAGCTATAGCAACTGGGAATGCAGCTGGGAATGCTCATTACAAACAGCATGTGTCATTATGGTGGTGTGGAAAAACTCTCTAGTACCTCTACTACCTTTCAAGAACTCCTACCTTCCTTCCCTCCTCTTAGAAAGCTCTTGCAGTCTGCTGCTAGGATGCCTAGCGTCCTGCTTTGTGTTTGTTCTCCTACTCCTGGCCCTTGGTTCTTCCATCAGCTGTTTTCAAACAACCTTTTTTGGCAATCTAATACACACTAGACATCTAATTTTAGAGAAGAAATTATCCCAGGTGCTTTTCTGACTTGCATTGTAATACATTTTTCTTGAACAGCAGCTTGATTTTTAATCTTCCAAAAGTGATGTAGCACTTGGAAAAGCAGCCTCATTTGGGCCTCCTTTACCTGCTGTTTCACATTTATGTGATGAGAATTGCAAGTAAAATCACATTTCAAGGTCTTTAATCACGGTCTGAAGGTTAATACCAAGGGGTCACCCTCTGCATTTCCCTCAAATCTTAGCAGGAATACTTGGTTCCTATGCATGTCACAATTTCTGTGCCATACCAGCTATTGTCTGGTTGTTACTGAAATCACAATAGAGAATTGCTTGGTTGGAGGTAAAGCTGAGCTGTGATATGGTAATGTATCACTCTGGAGTTTCGTAGGGGAACCCTTGATAGAAAGCCCTGTTCAGTGGTGTAAATGTTCTCAAAATTTGCTTTAGGAGACATTCTTGTTTTCTTTTTATCAGCTTGAGAAGACACCACTTTACAGAAGAATCTGCACAGGAATTCAGACTCTCAGCCAATCAATATTTGCACGCTCCCAAGTAAAAAGCAAGCTGGCCTTTGGCTGAGGGGTTGCATGTGACAGGGACAGAGCTGTGTGGAGTGCTGAGCTGCTGGGGAGGACCTCTCAGCTCTGCAAGGCTTTTAGTTCAGCGGGGTGGGTGAGCCCTGCTGGTCAGCGGGGTGCTGGCACAGCAGAGCTACCTGCACCCGTTGGGCCAAGCTCACAAAGACTGTTCCATTATATGAAAACTTGAGTCTGTGACCAGCTGAACACATTGAGCTCTTGGTAGTGAATGTAAGTATAAACACCCTGTAAAACTGGCCAGTGACTCCCTTATGTCTTTCCTGGAGATTCCTCACCCAGAAGAGCCTATTCACTTTGCCTTCCTCAAGGAAATTTGATCCTGGGCATCTTTAATCTGTTCATCTGCAATTGTGACATTCAAGGAGATCAGTTGTCTTTAGACAGATCTGTATATGCCACTTCTGTAAGTATTTTCTGTGCATATTTTAAAATCACATAGGAGGAAGAACAGCATTTTCCCCTTAAACACACTGACTAACAACAGATTGAGAAACCAACACACTTAAAGTCCAGTGCTTCATCTCTGTCTGTCTAATATAAGTAGTGCAAGATTTTGTGTGAAACAGAACAAAGCTTAATTACTAAACCTGTATACTAAACTTCTGTCCTTCAGCTCTACCTACCTCATCATAGATTGCCACAGGTTTCTCCTGGGCCTGGCCTGCTACTTCATTATAAGTTTGGCTGCCAACGTGGTGGAAGGGCAAGGAAGAGGGCTGTAGCTGAAATAAGCCAGACAGTAACTAGACAAGCAGTGTTGCTGACCAGGGTTACTCATCATACCTGCTATTACTTCTTGGTTATGCCTGCAAGACGTGATGGAGATGTCTGGTCTAGCTCTGAGTAGAACAGCTTGAGCATTAGGAGCTGTGATGTGCTGATCACACCAAGTGATTGCCTTTGTTTGGACACCTCAGGTAGTTCACTGGGACAGATTTCTCCATAGCTCCATTCCTGACCCTTTCTCCATAGCATTGTCCTAGCTCTGTAACCACGTTTCTTTCTGCTTGGAATAGCAGAATGGTGTTTAGTTCTGCTTATGCCTCATAAAACACAGAGATCCTTGACCCAAGGATTCTACTGTGATAGCCATAAATGTTCTTACTGGAAGCCCCATTAAACCAGAGGTTTTCCATGTATTTGAGGTGTGACTGCCTGGCTCTGCTTCTAGGTTCAACACAACTCCTAACCTGCTACTATGTTGTTTGAAAACAACCACCCGAGACTCTTGTGTGGATGCCAAGAAAGGTCATTGCTCGCTGTCTTGAAATGCAAAGCCAAAGTGGGAAGGTATGAAGGTATGTGATTGCCAATGCAATAGCGATACCGTGGAGTTACAATCAATAAAAATGTATTGCTTCTTTGATGGTTGCACACATGCAACATCCACTGGATGCCAGTGACTGCTGAACATCTACCTTTACCTGTGCCCAAGATAACCAGGCTTTCTGTGACTCCTAACTCTCAACAGTGTGGCAAATGCAATTTTAATCTTGCTAGGTCATGGGCTATTTGTGTTGTTCAATCTTATCAGACACAAGTGTGAGGCTAAGATCTAACAAGAGTGATGACTGCCTCCTTTAGATACCAAAGCTAAATATCCCAATTTTGTGAGGAGAAAAAAAAGACACTATTTTGTATCTGTGTGGGATGTTGTTGGTACTTTTTCTGTCTCCTACCTTAACTCAGGCCCCTAAGGATTACATTTTTCTTGTTGACTCCTTTTTCTCAGCTGAATTTACAACATCTCTCCTGAGCTCTTTTATGGCTTGATCCAAAATCTGCACAAAGGGATAAAATATTTTCAGAAAACTTCTTTTTAACTTTAATGCCTGTGGTATCTTTTCACAAAGAATTTGCAGTGATTTAGTAGCACGACTACTATATAACACGCTATAACTAGCATGATCTACCTAGCTTTGTAGAGAGATGTAATAAAAGGTAAAGATAAAATTGCATGGTCTTGGGAAAAAGAAAACAGAATACACAAGAAGGCTGAGAAAACTTTGTTTCTTCCTCATAATATCAGCTAGTTTAATAACAAGCATAATTTCTCTAAAACCTCAGCCTTGGATAGAATCACTGCAACCTTACAGAACAAGACACATATTACAGTAGGATGTCTTGAAACACCCTTCTCTTTCTTTATATGTAGTATCCCTGGGAAGAAAGAAACGACCTTCATTTACAAATGAAGCATTGATTAAGCATCTGAGCAACAGTTAAAAAAACCAGAAAAAATAAAGAAAAAGGCACAGCAGATATTTTGATGACTAGACAAACAGCAGAAAGCAGAGTCTCTCTTGCCAGGTATGCGTTATTCTAATGTCACTCTGTTGTCCCCCCAAAAGATTAGCATGGTTTGTAGATGTACACAAATACTGGGGAGTGGCAGACTCTCTTACAAGTACAGCCCCTCTCACCTCTTTGTTCTCAGTACCCGTCAGCCATGATCAGCAGAGTATAACGAGCCCTTTCAATACCTTCATTCTTCTCCTCCATTTTAGGGTCGTCTTTTTCAGCCTTCTTTTGACTTTGCTGTAATGTGATGCTAATTCTGTTATAAGTCAAAATGTTGACAGGCGTATGCTTCCTCTGTAGGTTTAGAGCTTGTGGGTGAATAACATGTCTGTGTGCCACATTTAGCTTTGTGCTTTGCTGGAACAGTCTGTTCCAACACAGCAGTTTTTTTCTCCTAGACCTCACCTTTCTGCCCATATGAAATGCAAGCTGCTTGCTATTTCATATCTTGCTCCGTTATAATGAGCTCATTTTTCCCCCTACACTGTCTTTCTCCTACTGTCCCACCTTTTCTACATCTCTGTAGAATCCTTTAAGCAGGAAACGGATCTCTTCAAGCCACGTGCTGTGCTTGATTGCTGCTGTGTATTTAGGGTAACTGTAGTGCTCTAGTGGCCCAGAGTACCTGTAGAAGACCATGGAGACCAAGGAGATGGTCATGGTTCCCAGGGAGCTGAGAGGCATTGAATTTGTGTCGTACGTTTTGATGCCAAACTCTGGAAGGAGAGCCTAGGCATTTCTTAATGTCTCTATTTTCTTGCAAGCAGGAGCTGCAGTTGCCATGGATATGTGTTGAGATCTTAAATGGAAGGGGAAGAGGTTGAGAAGGCACGTGCCATGGTACAGCCCGTGCACTTAGACCACTGTCTCTTCAGGAGCTGCAGCCAAGTAGATCCAACCTCAGCAACATGAAGTCCAAATTCATCTACTGAACAGACAGAAGGAACCTGGACAAACAGCAAAGAAGGACTGGTTGAATGTGATTTGTGAGTGCCAACCTGCAGTGAATGCTGCTCAAGAATCAGGAGTCAGTGGACCTGCTGCTCAGCAGTAACATGCACAGCTACTCCCATATCAGTCCTGGGTTGGGAGCAGACCTCAGTCCTTGAACCACACCCACCGTGTGCTGCTACTGGAGCAGAGAGCAGAGTCATGTGAAAAGAAACAGCACAGCTGAATTTCCTCTCCCTATTTATAATTCTGTTCAAGAGAACACGACATTTTTCCTGGAAAGGAACCACCTTAAAACTATTGGGTGGAATAAGAAAAGTGCATGGGCGCTTTCCAAGCCATCTCTAGATTCGAGTGTTGATGTGGGAATAGATTTGGACTCAGAATACCCATTGATTTAAGTTTTGGCAGGCAAAAGGCAGCTACCTGAGGGACAACGTGGGTAGTTGGGGCTCTTGGAGAAATGCCTGCAGCCTTGATCTGGGATTTGTGCAGCTGGCTTAGACCATCAGAGGTGTGCATATTACTGCATTTTTCCTAGTAGTGTTCTTCTGTAACCATGTTTAAAGAGACTCCCAGGACCAAGTCATTTGGGGACGTTAAGGTCCCCACTGTCTGGGGCACCCACCCCACCTCTGGGGACTCAATGTGTGTCTGCTTATAGAAAAACAATATTGCAAAAAAAAAATCTTAGTAAGTATTTATCTGAGTGCCACGTACAGTATATATTTAAATTGGCTCACTGCATTCAGTAACAGGTTTTGCCAGCAAATGGACAGTCTTCTGTGTGAAATAGTTCAGTTCCAACAATTAAGGATCTGTCAAATTTCCACCAGATGAATAGTTATTTAATTAAGTGAGGATATATGTCCTGCACTACTTAATGTATAATAAAATTCTTTTAATGAATATGTGAGCTAAGATTAAGGCTGCTAATTTAATCACTGACAGCAGAGTCTCTCTGTGTGGAAAATAATGCTTTTGCATTGACACATTAATCGTCGCTAATTTTTCCATGCAGTTATTTTACATGCAGAGATCCAAAAAACACCATTTTCCTTGAGGCAGGAATAAAACTGCAAAAGCTTTAGAGGAAGCTGGGCAGGGAGCTGTGGTTCTTACTTTCTGACAGAGAAAAAGTAATTTTGGAGGGGAGCAGAGTCTGTGACTTTTTATTGGAAAAATCAATCAGGTGGAAAACTCTTGATCAGTTATCCCAGTTGCCTCAACTGGTTCTGAACATCTTATTTCCCAATACCCAGTACCAGTTTCAGGTGTTTGTGGGAGAACTATGGCTTCTTGCTGGCCAGTTCTGCACTCCCAGCACACTGATTTCTCCAAAACAGATTGTATGATTTTGTATGAGTGCTGCATCTGCTGCATGTTAAATTAATACTGTGTGTGCTAGTGTCAGGAGACAGAAAGAATAAACAGCCTCTAAGTAGACAGAAGGTTATATTTAGGTCTAGGCTGAGAATGCCCTCTGCCTGCCAAATGCAAAAAATCCAACCCCAAATGCCTCTTCATTTCCTGCTCGAGACTTACATACAGTTCTTTCCTCCTTGTGTTTTAAAACTTTCAAACATGGTTACAGCCTTGTGTCAGGCGGCTGCTCTGTGACAGCCCCAAGAGCACAGGGTGTGACTTCCATGCTGTCAGGGCCATGGGGCACTAACATGGGCCCTCCCTGTCCCTGCCCAGCCTTGCCTGGGGCCTCTCCTCAGCCCAGCCATGGGCCAGAACCCCTTCTGAGTTCCTGCACCAGTGCTGCCGTAGGAAGCTGATCTCCAGCTTTGCACAGCCACGGCTCTGCCAAGCCCGGTTCCACCCCCAAGGCCCTGCCCAGCCATTCTGGGGCTGTGTCTGATCCTGGTTTCCTGCACCAAGCCTGAGCCTGGCCCCCACTCCTGGGGGTACATCCTGGCCTGGCGTTGTCCTATCCCCATGCCCAGGGAGTTGTTGGAGCTGCTCCCAGGCTTCCCTGGTCCTTGGCTGGGGTGGTAATATAGGTCCCCCTGGGAACACTCACTGCCTCTGTCATTCGCAGTGCCCTGACACATGTGGTGTCCAGCCTTCCAAACGCCACCATGGAAAGACCCCCTTCACCATTTCAGCTAAGAAAGATTAATCCAGAAAGGTCTTGGGCTAAAGAGTACACCAAGGACTTCTATGGTTCCTGCTTTATGATTTTTCACCAGGAACACAGGACTCCTCTTTAAAGAGGCAGTGTGTCTCTGGGAAGCAGCCTCTGTCACAGTGGAATATAGAGATTCCTGAGTTAGATTTAAATGAAATGCACTGTATATCACAGAGGAATCCAGCTGTGGGACTCAGCATGGGATAAATTTATCCTGTTCTCTGCACTCTGCTGTACTCTGGTTTAGAGGTTTGACAAATGGTCTACAGGTCTGAATATTTCAGAAACAGCCTGGCATTAATCCCAGGTTCAAATAGGAAGTCAAGACTGCCAAAAGATATTGGGAAAAGAAAAAGAGCTGCTTGTCACCAGCACTCAAAGGACTTTAGCCTTTCAAGAGGAGATTCTGAACTCCTGATGAGAGCAGACTTCCATAAACTGCATTCTAGTTTTAACAATTGTATGGCCAGGCTGGATCTTTTGTTCCCAGAACTTCTAAAGCTGCTAAAAAAAAAATCAGTTATTGAAAGCCTCTTTTTTTCTTCCCTTTTGCCAAGATTGATTCTCCTCAGTAATGCTGAGCCTGTGCACACTGCTGTATCAGGAGGGAAACTGCAAGTTGTCATGAAATGGAGAACCACAGCATACACCTTTGTGGGGAAGACAGCTGAAGAGATAGGAGAGCAATTTCCTCTTCTAGGTATTGCTTCCATCCCTGTGCAGACTACGTGTAGATACGAGTGGAAAACCACCTAATCCGTAAGCCCAAACTGTTTAGAAACACATCGTAGCATGAAAGTCAGGTTGCTCAGGTCCCATTTAACACCCAGCACGAAGTAATGCTTCATCACCTGCTGTTTCAGAAAAGGATGGTTTATTTTAAATGTTTCAGTACATGACTGGGCCTCACTGGGTCATCTATGTTTTGAATGCAGCAGGTTCAGTTGTGTAGGTACATATATATGTGGTGTATATGTTAGTGAGAGAAGCTACGGGTGACTATCTAGCTGCTTCCACTTCTCATTTCTATGAACTAGACAGACATCTGTGTCATTGCTTAACCTCAAGCTAAGCGTGCAGTAAATGCTGGATGGTGGCATTGGAAGCTTTCTACACAACTCACTGGAGAAGTAGCAAAGAGTTTTTCCACAACCAAATGCTTATTTCCAGTATCCAGCAGAATGCAAGTCTCCTTGATGAACTGCAAATTCAAAACTGACTATGAATGACCAAGGGAATGATACAATTTCTTTAGCCAGCCAGGTAAGACACAGTCTTTGATCTTGGACTGTAGTAAAAATGCTGCTTTGATTTAATTGTCACTTAAATGGGTATAAATCAGGTATAGCTCATGTAAGTCTTACATCTGTACTTCACCTTCTAGTAAGTCTCATGGGCTCAATGGTGATGTGATCTAATTTAAAATGTCTTTGAGTATTTATTCAGAATGAGTTTTACAAGAGTACTCTGGAGCACTTTTCAACTTGAAAGGAGAAAGTAGGTTAAAAAAAAAGGTATTTTACAAGGAAAAGTCAAGGCGAGAACACTCAGCAGGAAGGTCTGGTTAGACACATGGCAGTGTTTAATCCCTACTGTTCCTAATCCTTCAGGCCAGGCTTGCAACACTGGGAGCTTTTCAGTTCTTGCTCCTGGATGTACTGACTGCTAGGAGGACAGAGCAGTCCCAGTCTCCTCATTTTATGTCGGCTTAATAGGAACAGTGTAGAGGACAAGATGCAGCCTATGTTAAAAGTGTATGCCTGTGGGCTCCATATGTCATGCAGCTGGAAGGCTGCTGCCGTAGAGAAGTAATAAGTAATATGGCCAAGAAACAAACATTATAATCAGGCATATGGGCAGCCAAGTGAGTAACACTGCCAGGAGGAATGCCTACAGTACAGCAGTTGTGAAATACTGATTAAAAAGTCCTAAAAGTGGCTGCTTGCCCCTGACAAGTCATTCCTGCTGAAGCAGGCATCTTTCCAGGCTAATAGTTTCTAAGTGCACTTTCAGGCTTATACGTGTTGGATGTTTTTAGCTGAAGCTGGTTTGTTCTTCCTGTCTGTATATGCAATGCCTCCTATCATAACCCATCGTTTCAGCTTATCATCACCCTCCTGGGAATCTTGAGTTCCTCAACAGAACTGACTGGAAACCTCCTCTCATGCATCATTTCCTGGACAATTTAGTCAAAACCTACAGATAAGATAAGCTTTCTTATGGTAAAGAGAACACTAGATGTATCAGCTGCTTTTCTTCTTATTTATTTATTTATTTATTTTTTCTTCTTCTCCTCATCCTTATTGTATGTGAAAGGTGAGGATGAGATGCGCCTCTGTCAGATACTGGCTGTTGTTCAAAATAGACATGTCTCCAGTAAAATGTCTTGGGGGATGGAGTATTGCTGGCAACCTGATCAAACCTATCACTTTGCAATTTTTGTTCTCCTACTTTTTTTTTTTCCCCAGTTACATGACTACATTGTTGCTCAGAAGTTTTGTTACTTATTTTAAATAAGCTCTTCATACAGTAGTACTAGTAACCTAAAAAAGTTGTTATGCAAGGGTCAACAATTAATATTATATATTCTATTTATGTAATTTAGCCAGTGTTAGAGCTTTATCCCAATAATATTTGATCATTGTGACAAAAGTCATGTTAATAATATTCAGGATAAAACTGAAAACAGAACTTAATAAGATTCCTGTTCTGCAAAACCTTGTCTGCTTCAAAACAGCTTTAGGATCTTGACAGCATCTCATTCAGCACAGACTTATTCATAATAATGCTGTGGGCTCCTGAGTTACTCTGCTGCACTCAAGGGTATTTTTGGTGCTAGTTATGCCTGCAGTCTGCTCAGCCCCTCGCTACCAAAAGTGTTTGTCAGACTCATTTTGTGATGTATGTGGCCTTTTGAGGTCTCCAGTTAAAAGAAGTGTTGAATCTACAAGACATTCTTAGCTGTTGACAGCTACAAGATGTTTTCCTAATCAAAAGAAGCAAGTTCAGAGTATGGTTGTTATTGCTGCTCCTGTTCTTTTTTAAACTTCCTTATGGTAATTGTGCCAAATGTCACGCTTTGAAGAACATGAAGGAGCTGATCAAGTTAAATTCCAAGATTGCTTTGTCATCGTAAAAGGGTGAGGAGTGACTGCAAATATTCTTTATGAAAAACAAATGGAGGGCCTAAGTTTCATTCCCTGTTTTTTCTTGAGTGGAGTAAATCCCAATTTTTGGTGGCAGGTATGAGAGAAGGACAAGAATCCTAGGCAACAACCCAGGGGAAAATGCATGCCAACACCCTAAAGTGAAATAACTGAGAGTTGGTTCCTCCTTAAGGAAGGCTCCAACACTTAAGGCTGGAAGTTAGTGACAATTAGTGATGAAAGTCACTCTTTCCTCAGCAGAACAATGTCCTGCTTTACTTTACTGACATTTTCCTATTGGTGTTTGTCAAGTGTCTCTTCTGGAGCATGAATGATATTAGCAGCAGAGAGCTGCTAACATCTTCTACTCCCTGCAATAAAAGCTGTTTGGCTTCCCTCTTAAGAGTTCAGAGTAGAGCTTTACAAGTTTTAAAGAAATGTGTGTATGTTGGTGTGTATGTCATACATACACAACACACATAGCTATGTATCTACATATAAGGGCAAAGTCATAGTTTGTTGATGTTTTTGTGGCTGTAAATACTGATGATATAGTAAAATGTAATATGGCCGTATAAAAATAATGTATTAGTACATGGTAAAGTACAGGATCCTGTTGTAACTCAGTTGCTATTTGTTAATTAACAAAATTAAGTTTCCCAGACACAAATGGGAATTATTGAGGTTTAACTGTTATTTTGAATTTTGGTTGTTTAAAAGTTTCCGTGGTTAATCCATTCTTTATAAGTATCGGATGCTCTTTGAGGTTAGCATGTGTGATGCAGTGCTGAGAGCAGCTGAATTTTCTCGCTGGTGCTGGTGACTCCAAATCTCCTACACATCTGCAGCATGCCCCTACTGCTCTGGAGCAGCAGTACCTGCAACTGCCTGGCTTTCACTGACAGGTATATAGGAAATCTATTGTGGTGTTTGATGTGATTGGTTCGGTTTCATTTTTGGGGGGTGGAGTTTACAGTGGTGATCTGAGATCTCAGCAGAGTTTAGACAATGTGATCATGCGGAAATGCAATATTGGACAGAGGTGAGAAGTATGCTTACTGAGGGATCCAGGTGTCAATTCCTCTAAAAACTTCTCTGCTGGATGTGGATACCACTACTGGGAGCACAATAAGGAAGAAAAGCTTGCATTAGGAATTATGCTGTCCTTAGTCAACATCCTTCTGTAACTATATCATGAGCTTGAACTTGCCCTGTTGCTGTGTGAGCTCATGAGGGGATTGGCAATGTATTAATGAGTCTTCTTTTTTTATGTCAAAACATTACAGTGCATTTAGAGTTGCCACTGGCTAAAGGCATTTTAAGTGAGAGAGAGAGGATGAATGAGATTTACAGTAAAGGCCCTTCCTGTGTAGGTCACTGAGGGATGGAGAGCCTCACCCTGCCTGCCTGTGTGAACTTGGCAGTTGATCTACATTGTAGCAGGAGCTGGGGTTCCCTGCAAGGTGAGCGGCTGAATGCACAAGCTGCCCATAGACAAGGGGTAATTGTATGCCTGACAGAATGATCTCAAAGTATCAAGAGTTGGGATATGTGATAGAGATGAAAGATGGAGAGAGGGAAAATGGAGACAGAACCATAGGAGGGTGATGACAAAGTCTCTTTTGAGTAAAGATCTTGTGATGACATGAGGCTCCCAATGGGAATGGTGTCACTTCAACCATTACCTTTTCAGGAACAGATTTCCATTCATATCCCAGAATTTGGCTCTGTTAATGGAATCTCTTTGTGTGGAACAGCTGCTTCTGGTGGGCAGGATATGTCATGCTGGTATCAGTCTTCATACCAAGCACAATGCATGAAAAAAGCCAGTTTATGCTAGCAAAGCAAAGAGTTAAGTTCTGCTTACTGAAGAAAAACACAAAAATGAGAAAACTCAAACTTAAGTACATCTGGCACTTATCCCTTGGATTAGAGGATATCTGAAGCATCTCTCAGCTTCAGAAACCCCTAGAGACCAATTCAGAAATTCACCAAGATGGTATTTTTCAGTGGGCCTCCATCTACTTCTCACTGTTATTTGGGACAGGGGAATGGTGTCCTTTTTGTTGAGTATCAACGAAGCTTTAAAATCTCTTTTATTCAGAATAGTTAAAAAATAAGGGGCCCCTAAGGTAAAAATACAATTGGAAACTCTGTGGCCATTGGAGAACATATCTGTGTTCTGCACATTCTGCAAATATTGAAACTGATAAGGAAGATGCAGCCAGATACACCTCATCTATCAAGCTGTTAGCTTTTACACAAAGGTGGAGACAGCATATTTTAATATCTGGGATTTTTGGATAGGCCTGTGTCCTTCTAAAAAGCCATAAGACATCAACTGCAGTTATCACTGGAAATCCTACAGTTTGCACAAGAAAAGCCACAGGCTTTTTTAGTTTATACTGAAATCATGCAAGTATTCTGCATTTTCTTCTCAAGGATAACACTCTTCACTGTCATATCATTAAAATCTCCTGTGCTTGATGGAAGCAAGAAGACTAAATTGGTTACAGAGATCTATTTTTTTAACAGCTTTTCTTCCCTGTAAACCATGGGGCATGCCAGTATCACCTTAAAAACTTAAAATATGAAAATGTGCTTGTAGATTCTATGCATTGCTTGCACATCTTATGCTAGAACTAACATGTCTTAGTCAGCTATTTAATGCTATGTGACCCTTTGCTCTTGCATTCCAACGTCACCAGTGTCACACTGTTAAACATTAACTTGACAATTATTTTGAAAAGCACAACCTGACTTCATTAACCTTTTGTAAGGACACTTGATGTTAAACTATGACGTTAGCTTGTTCTAGGCCTAATGTGGTGATGCACTTCATGCTTTATTGCTCTTAATGCTCTATTAGCAGATACAATTCACCCTTTCATAGAGATAATAAAATCATTATATATTTATTTGGCCCTTGGGTCTAAGGTGCAGGTATACTTCAATGTTTATTATAGAAGCTAACAAAACATTTTGGCGGGGCATTAAATCCTTAATTGCTTTCTGTTTAGAGAGGTCCATTAGCCATTACTGCTGAAAACGCTAAAAATACCAACAATGCTTCCATATCCTCAGTAAGACTGAAACTGGGCAGTTCCCCACTTTTCTTGCTAATATTCAGGGGAGGTTTCCTCTCCAAGAGTCTTATTTTCCTGAATAACTGGTCTCAGCTGTCCAGTTTGGCGTCTTAATGGTTTCAAATATTTTATGATTTAATAAAAGAAATTAATAAAATAAGCTTGATACCAGTTTCAGCCTAGGGCTTTCTTTTCTCTCACTCTGCACCAGTAGTGACGATGATTGCTTTTCTAGCAGTAATATTCTTCCTAGGTATCTTTTCTAGGGAGCGCTGTAGAGATCATCACTGTGCTCTGAGTTCCTCTTATTTGTCTACGGACTTCAGGTTTTGTGGGGTTTTGTTTTGTTTTCCTTATGGTTCATGCAAGAACTAAGCTCTAGGCTAAAGATATATAAACAAAAACAGAAATTATGGAGATCGTATCTCTCAAAGTAATTTTTCTTTATTAATTTTTGGTGCTGATGAAATCCCAAGCAAACTCCTTGTTTGGTCAGTTTAGGAGAACGAAGAGGTCAGGAAGAGACACCAGCTGTCAGATGGAGAGCCTTTCCAAAAACCTTTAGACCAATCCTTAAGGAACACTCAGTGTAGACAAGAGCAGTATTTCTGAGTAGATGCAGCTCTTTGATGTTTCCTGGGATGTCCCCTGTGACAAGAGTTTGTGAGACACTACTCTGCTGTTAGTTGTCAAAACTGGATCTAAACAATGAAATGGACAAGGAAAAGTTCTCATTATTTTCCTGCTCATCTAGACCTCTTTCTTTTTCCTGTAACTCTTGTGCTCTGGCTGAGCTGGGATCACCAGTGAAACTTCTGTACTTTGTCTGGAGATGGACAACACACTCACTCTGAAAATAACATCAGGGACAATTACCCATGCAATGAGCTCCCATAGTAAAGCCGTGGATGACAAGATGACCTTAAAGGTCACACAGCTGTGTACAGACACCTGAGCTGGGTTTGCTTATGGTGCCTGAGCTGTACGGCTCTGCAATGCAGTGCCCAGGTGTTTCCTCATTCTAGATACATCAGAACTCCAAAGCAGGCAGAAACTAGAGAGGCACGTTATCTCTGCTGAGTGCTGGTGAAACTGGTACGGGAATTCTGTATCTGCTTCTGGTAGATTTGTTTTTAGCTTACAAGGAGTACAGACCTTGAAAAATAAAAAATCTCTTCTGTCTCTCGGTCCTGGGCAACTATGTTTGTCCAGCTGCCTCCTGATTTTTTTATGTATAGGATTCCCTTATCTCCCATCTTCTTGAAAGTGTTCAGTTGAAGCATGGCAGGGGACTGTGTCTAGAAGGATCAAGAAGGATCTTGCTTTGAAAGCATTAGATAAATCAGATTCAAATCACATTGATAGCTCTGTAACAAACCTAACTTTCCCTTCCGTTGGCCTCTTCCTCAAAGAGAAATGCCCTGAATAAGAGTCCACAGTGCTTTGCTTAATCTGTAAGAATAACATGCAGTCCTGTTTCTTTTCAGTGTAGTTCTAAGCCATATCTCAGGACTGGAACGCCAGTTTTCATTGCCTGTACACACTAGGAGGTAAGTGACTCCAGCACACAAACCACAGAATTTTTATGTATCTCATTCTGTGATTGTTGCTTTTACCTCCCAGTATTTAATGATGGGAAAGCTTTTTTCTCTTATGCATATACTATAATGCTTGCAGGTGACTCCTTTGTGAAATAGCATGAAACTTCCAGTGGAATAGTACATTTGTATGTGTTATGGATGTGCTGGAAATATGCACGTTTTCTGGCAGTCATTCTCCAGGTAAGACACCAGAATGTTATACCTGCTCCCTTCGTTCCCCCGTTTCCCAACTGCATCCTGTTTGACACAGCAGTGGGCAGAGTAACCCGGGCTGATCAGGAACCGGTTGCCAACCTCTGCTATGGGTATGGCCCTTCAGAGGAGCTCAGCGGGGGCCATTCACAGCAGGGCACTGTGTGGCAGAAGAGCTCACTGCCAGTTCTGAGCAAGGTGACAGCTTCATTGGTGACAAACAAAAACTCAGAGTGTCATTTCAGATACAAACCCTGCTTAGAAAACAATTCTCAGCAAACTGAGCTCACAAAGCGCTCAAGACTGAGACAGTAGAAATAATTTCTATGACTTCCACTCCCACTGCCAAGAGGAATCAAGCCTTCTGGAGAACTCTGAATTGATCCAGATACAGAGCTGGGGAGGCAGAGAAGGTGAATGCTGCTGGCAGCTGGGCAGGGAGACAGCGTGCTGTTCTCTTCCAGACTTTCATGGCTGCACAGAGCATAGCATCTCCCTCTACCATTTAGTAAATTTATGACATCACCAGCTGTTGCCAGGGAAACACAGAAACTAGAGATTTGGATCTTGGCAGCTATGTATAAGGAGAAAATATCTTGCTCTTTTGGGGGTCAAAAAGGAAAGCAACTCAGAAACAACTCTGAATTAGAACAAAATTGAGGTAGATCAATAATTCCAAACCAAACAATTTACCTGCTAAAGTGATCCTGTGGTCCCTATTATGTTCCTCACAGAAAACAAACATAGGGGATCAAGTGTAGGACTTAAAACTTCATGCAGCTTAAACACATCCTTTGGACATAAGACCATTACTGTTGACTTACAACTTCAGTTCTGATCAATGGATTTAACAAGTTGCTTTCAGCCATGTGATATCCTCTCACCAATGATTTTTCAGAAAGTGCTGATTGCTGCTTCTTGAGAAAGAGTTTGCTGGTGTTTCACAGCAAAGAAAGTATGTAGTGTTGAGTTTTGATAAAATGGTGTGCAAATACCATTAGTGTTCTGATGAAGTATGTGCTTTTTATAGCTTTTTAAAATGTGGGGTTTGTGAGCGCTGATGTTTTCAGACATGCATTTTATGACTTTTAGGTGCTTGAGATTTTTGAAGTTATGGAAATCACATTTTTATCTTTTAGTAGCATTAGCTGATATTTTATTTATGTTGCACGTTAAAATGAAAACACTGCTTTTTAAATGGATTATTATTCGAGTACTGAGTAGTTGAGACCCAGCCAATATGAGCTCTTGTGCAGGTCTGTTTGATTTCATTCACACTGCACAAGATGTACGGGTGTGGTGTGTACTTGAGCTACCCAGAAACAAATGCATCTTTGCAGCAGATGGAACAAGCTCAAGGGGGACCCAAGTCTGGAATTGTAACAGCTGCTTTGGCTCTGTTCATGCCTGCAAGGCTGTGGACTGTAAGTGACCGGAGATCCCAGGTCAGAAAGGTTGTTATGCTCACCAGATGTGCAGGAAGATCTGAGACAATCTGTACAGAGTGCTAAAGACCTGTGGACTCACCGTATTTGGCTGTATCTCCAAGGAGCAAAATTACGTAGGAAAAAATCCCTCTGATGCTAATCTGGTGTTAAATATATCCATGATGAAGGTTCTTATGTGGACATTGAGCACATTTCTAGCACTGTTCCACAACTCTTGTCTTAAACAGCACAGGGACATGTTTAATCTGATTTGTGTCCTCCATACCGAAACCCAGGCAAGATCTGGTTGCCAAACAAGGAGCCTCTTTCCCCTGTTTTGTTGGTGGCCTTGTATCCTGGAATTTCTATGTCACAAGAGCAGTTTGCATACAGTCTGGATCGTGTTATCTGCAACATGGTTCAATGTTCCCTGTTGTGCTTTGTTTCAGTGGGCTAATGACCAAGGAAACTGCTGAGACATGGATGGATTGCCAGGGATATGTCATGAGAAAGCTGTCCAGAGTCCTCTGCCCACATGCTGTGATGCTGGCTCACATTTCCAAAGCAGGGTTGCAGACAGAGGAGATCATTAGTGCTCTGAAGAACTTAGCTATCTATGCAAGTTCCTTTTTTATCCTTTATAGTGAATCACTTGGAAAGGCTCCTTTTTTGGTCCTCCTTAGTTTGACTGCTGGTTCCTTTTGCTTGTGTGCCCAGTCACAGCCCTGAGACTTGTGACTGCGCCTGCAATAGCCATTGGGGCTGCTGTCATGGTTTATCTCTCTGGAGTGGTGGAAATATCATCCTTCTCAACTTTTTTATTTTTTTTTAAGGATATCGATGTTTCTGTCGAGGAAGGAATTTAATTCTTGGGAGAATTCAGGGACAACCAGGATGGAGTTCCACATGCAGACTTTCCGGTTGCAGATTTGAATTGAAATTCCCACGAGGAGAATGTTTTGTGTGGTCATTTCCTGGTGTTTGCAATCTCAGTCATGGTTTTTGAACTTGCTGCACTCCTGGGGTCTGCACATACGTCTCCAGTCCACTTTCCAAATGCTGTGTCCACTGGAGCTACTCTGAAGTACCCACAAGGGATCAGTAGGAAGTACTTTGGCCCTATGCATGCCCCACACAGGCCTTTAGGAAAACAAATCAATATGGCAAGACTGTCTTAATCAGACCAATATATGATGCTTATTATTTTATATACACTGGCTCTTATAATTGTAAATTACTACAGGGCAACCTCACATTGTTGCTGATGTCCTCCCTATATGTGGTGCAGTGGGACAGGAGGGGCAGTTTTATAGGACATACAGGGACAGAAAGACAAGGAGCTTCAACTGGATGGGAACCCTGTCCTCTGAAAAAGTTACTTGTGAAGAGCCAGAAAGTAAATCATTAAATCTGGTAACTGCATTGATGTGAGCTGGTAACACAAATTGACGCAGTACAGTTCTCTCCAATTCTTCTGGATGGTGCTGTTTTGGAAATGGTGATAAAGAAAATTTCTGCTGTGCTGGTTATATTTATGATAGATGAAAGCCCCTCTAAAGATGACACTCTCTTGTTCTCTTTTGTGACCTTCTTATGTACATTAAGTCTTGGTTGCTGACTAAGGTAGCAACAGAGATAAGCTTTTAAAGGCCCTATTTCATAAACCTAATAACCAACATTAAGAGAAGCTGAGGCATATTCTTCTCTTACAGTGTATCATTAAAAGAACTGGTATCATATTTTCCCTGTAAAATAGCTCCTAAAAAGTATCTGGGCTGACTTTCAGGCTCCAGTAGGATGACCATTAGGAAGGAAACGTTCCTGCTTCCTTCTTTAGAAAGAAAAGGACACTGCATGAGCGACACTTTTCAAAGTATGCCTCACCATCAGCCCTGTGCTGAGGGATTTGGTGCCCTGCAGCTAGGAATACTTAAAAGTGTCATGCAGAAAAGGGACTCAAGCCAGTCCTGAGTTGCTAAGTTCCTCTAAAGGGATTTTGCCAAAAAAGGAGAGGAATTTATCACCTATTAGAACATAGTTTGACTGTACTATGCAAGCAATTTAATAAAGTCTTTCTGTATGAGTACTGGCAGTCTTTGAAATGAAAGAAGTAGGGCTGCTTCATGTGCACTGAAGAATTTTTGCTATTGACTTCACTGGAGCCATGGTTCTTCACCAGATCTGCATCCCAAAGGCCTAAAGTGCCCTTAAAAGAGCAATTGCAAATTTATAAATCATAATCAGAGTCCTCAGCTGACATGACAACCAGCACCACTCCTGCTTAGGATCTCACCCTGCAAACCTGTAACCCCCTGTCTATAGCACTCACTCAGGAGATTGCTTTGTCCCCAACTATTTTGACTGGAATTTTTGTTGATCAGAAAGAGCATCTCCTTTCAAAGAAGTACTCAAAGGCAAATTATACTCCTGAGTACATAGTACTTCAGTGCTTGGGCTTCACTCTGGAACAGGCTGATTTGTTTAATAGCTACAGTCCTGACTGGAATGTTTTTAAATTGTGTAAACATTCCTACTAGTTTTATGGGTTGCTAAACTTTTTTTTTTTTATGTGGGTACAAATTTAACTTGACAGTGTACTTTCCAAGCCTCCATCAAATAGAGCCAACTTGCTATTGATAGAGGAATATCTCTGAAATGGCTTTATGATGCCTTGCAATGGAAGACTTTTCATTAACTCCAACCTAACGTATATTTGTGAGTTCTTACTGTGCCTTAATGTCTGTGAGACCCCTGCTGGTGCAAAGGGGAAGAGATGGGAACGAAAAACCCAAAGATCATTTAAGGGAGAAAGGAATTTATTTTCAGAGTATGTTGTGTTTGCCAGTCATTGTTACCATGCAGCCACCAAAGACCTCAATGCTTTGAAACTTCTCACTTACAGGCTGCAGTTTGTTGGTGCTTTCCTCACATAACTGTGTTTTACCTCTCTTCAAGTGTGTCGGTGCTGCTTTAAAAGATCAGTATAGAAATCTTCAGCTACACCATCTGGTTTCAGTTTTCCTTAATTTGGTGTCAGCCAAGATCAAGCTCATACAGTCCAGATAATTAAGAGGGACAGAGTTAAACCTGCTGCATTTTAGGGATTTAAGCTTTCTTTTTCCTCCTGTAAATTTTGACCTTTTCAAAATGAGCTTCTCCCCCGCCCGCCCCAAGAAAGTGGAACATAAAATAAATGTTTGCTACTTTTCCAGAGGAGCCAAATTCCATGAATTCTGGCTGCTTTTCACTGACACAAAAATTATTCCAAAATAATTTGTCATTATTTACAAAATGACACTGTATGTTACTGTAACAACAACGGCTAACTTGGCCCTTTGAAAGTTACATACTTTCTCAAGAAATTTCAAGCTAATAGGCAAAACACTGATCATGATGACCTTGGGAAAATACAGCCTCAAGAAAGTAGTGGATGTTTGTGATTATTTTGAAATCTCCTGGCTGGAACAGTTTCCCATTGAGGCAATTTGTGCTTGTGTACCACCCCATGGAGGGGTTCTCTTGTTTGCCCTGTCTGCAGCCTGGGTCCTGGAGAGGTAAAGAAGGATGAGAGGCAGCTTTAGTCCCCTCTGCTGAGGAGTTCCCTGGGGAAGGAAAATGTGCTGTGCATAGAAAATCTGTGTAACTGTTGTCTGATTGTCTGCCTGGTGATGGGACTAAACAGTGCCGGAGTGGGTACAAATCCACGCCTGCAGACTTGTTTTCTCTGTTCCCGGTAGCATGACTGAGCCTTGGGAACAGCTACTTAGTGGGATCATTGAAAAGGCTTGATGAGCTGCTGAATTCTTCCTTGTCTAGTTTCCTTTTTCTAGGTTGCCTCAAATTACCACTGAACTTTATTATTTTTATATACACACACAACTTTTAAATCCACACAGATGACACTTTTCATGTTGAAAATGTATTACACACTTCTCAGACCTTGCAGCTGGTTGAGCACCAATGAAGGAAATAAATTTGATAACTGAGTTGGGAAAGAAAGGTGCTTGGATATGCAGTTTCTAATGCTTTCTTGTAGATATTCCCATCAGACCATACAAAGAACTCTTCCTGCCTATATTAAGAAAGAACCAGGAGAATATAAAATTTTTAAAAAGTCTTTTAAAATTAAAACCTTTGGGAACTTAATTAAATGTACTGTGAGAAAAATGTGCAGTTCACTTAGAGCTATTGACTTGAGGTTTATACAGTATTGCCAAGTCCTGGAATGAATAAAGCTTTAATGTTGGAGCATTTGTTTGGTGCATTTTTTTAGGCTGAAGCAATGAGAAAATACATACCTAGATTCCACATATATGCTAAAAAGGAGAGGTTTGGATTGCAAGTAATGAAGATGAGTTGTTTAAAACCTGCAGTTCTCTTAAGAGAAATTTTTCAATCAGTCCCTTGAAAACTCAGGATTTTTCAAGGATTTTGTGGGATGGAGATAAAGAACAGCATCTTTCTTAAGAGAAATTTTTCAATCAGTCCCTTGAAAACTCAGGATTTTTCAAGGATTTTGTGGGATGGAGATAAAGAACAGCATCTTTCTTAAGAGAAATTTTTCAATCAGTGCCTTGAAAACTCAGGAGTTTTCAAGGATTTTGTAGGATGAAGATGAAGAACAGCACCTTGTAAAGTCCACATTTTGGTTGACATCCCGTAACATGTAGGTGAGATGTGGGTCATTTCAGCCTCACTCATGCTGGATGCTCTCTTCCGCAGACTAACGCGCCGCATCCTGCTAAAGACACGCTGTGGAAGCCTCAGCAGAGTTTAGGTTCCTCAGCACGCACGTCCTTCCTCCTATGTGTGACTGCAGCGCACAGCCGCTTGTCCACTCCTTTTCACCCGTTCATTTCCCTTCCTGCGTGTTCCACAGTGCCCATCCTCCCCGGGACCCTCCCTGTCGCCCCGGTGGGCACTGGCACTTCCGCGCGGGACATTTTCCCGTGTGTGGATCCCGCGCTGGGATGGAGGCGGGAGCGCCGGGAGGCGGCGGCCGCGGGGGCCCTCTGGCGGCGGCGGGACAGACAGACAGACAGACGGACACGGCTCGCCGGTCGCGCCTTGCAGGGATCGCGGTGGAGCCGCTCGTGTTCCAGGCTGGAACGCGGCCGGGAAGCCTCACAACTCGTTTCCCTAGCGCGAGAATGTTTGCTGTTCCTTCGTGACCGGCACAGGTACTTTTACTGACACGTTCAGTTCTACAGCGACACACACGATCAGCTGCGGGAGCAGCTGCTACCTGGTGCTTCCCAGGGGTTTGGGAGCAGCAGAGGTAAGAAATAGGAACATACAAAGAGGGGCAGCACTCAGAAATGCAGGTATTGCTGCTATTATGTAGACAGAGAAGACATGAAGCAGATGGAAATCAGAACTATTCCAAGAAATACCAGAACTATTGGTGAACACGACTGCAACTGCAGGCAGAGGGAGATGTTCTCAAAGCAGGGCAGAAAAAAAAAATTAAGAGGCCATAAGAAGAAAGCTGAGCACTCTGGTTCCACGATGTGATTTGTGGAACATTACACAATAGCCTCAAATTGAAACAGAAAACTGCATGTAATGAGAGGGGCTGGGAAGAAAAACTATCCAAATACAGAAAAACATGTCCAGAGTGCTAGGGGTGGAAAAATTCTCCAGAGAGAACATCACAAAGACTGATTGATCTCATGATGGCCTTTAGTAGAACTCAAAGCTGTAAAGATCTGGCAATTTTAAATTTTTTTTCTGACTCTGAGACTCTGTGTGGAACTACTGTATTAGAAATGTCACTGTTTTAAAAACAAAAATGATGCAAAATTAGTTACAAATATTTCTTAGGTGAACATTTAAAATTATTGTTACTGTGTTTCACTCTTTCAGGTAATTTTGCCTTTATTTGAGGATACACAATTTTCATGTAGGTTGCAGGTAGTTCTGCACATTTTGGGCATGCCCATCACAGGTCCCATATTCACACCACACAGAGGGACATTACACTGATGACCTAAGCTTGTTCTTTAGGAATGATTTTTTGTTCCTAATAAAACATGATATCTTATTTTAAGCACTGAGTTCTATGAATACATCACCTATTCAGATGCCTTTTATTTTCAGCGTAATTTTTCCTGCTTCAGAGCTATACCACCAACAGGAGAAAACATGCATCAGCGCTCATCATATCTAGTGCTAAATGTACTTGCCATTATTTGAGAGGAAAGAACATGTAGGTGTGTATTTCTGATATATCCCCAGCAGCACTTTCTATGGGTAACCAAAATGGAAGCAATGTGTTCCCAATTTCGAAGAAAATTTATTTTTTGTCAGCAAGCATGTCAGTTGTTTGTCTGTTTCAGTTCCTTTCTCTCAGATTGTTTGTCTTGGATGTCTTAAAAAATTCCAGCAATTTTGAATCACTGGCAAAGAGGTTTGGACAAAGCTGGAGGAAGCACTGACCTCAACAAGGATGTGACAACAAGCTGAGCAGATAAGTGAAGAGAGCATCTGATCCCTCACTTTCCCAGTAAAGCTGCATGTGTTTCTCAAGGGCACAGGCCAACAAGTGCCAGCATTTGTTCCATGGAAATGACCACGAAGGCAATTTTCCTTTATCATTTACTTGCCATTAATTCAAATTTCCATTTCAGTGGGAGAATCTGCCTTCCTGGGAAAAGTTCTCAGTGAGCCTGCAATCTGTCTTGCAGATTTTTCTGCTTCTCCCCCTGCTGTAACTTTCTATGACCAGTTTTACTCAGTGTTGTCTAGAATTATATTATGCATTGTAAAGGAGAAATGTGTGATTCCCAACCTCCAGCTCATGCCCTCACAACATTTGTTTCTCCAGGCATTTTTGGTAAGGCTTTCCTTTGTTACCTGCTGCATGGTGTCAGGATTTCCTGTTCACAGAGTTTTTCCTCCTGAACTGAGTTTTAATCATGTGCGTGTGTGCTTGCAGGTGTATGCAGGCATGCATCCACACATGAGTGTTTTAAATGATCCTCACTAGCTTCAAAGCCACATGAAATACTGTTCCACCCATAAAATGGGTTTGGTCACCATGAACAGGAGAAGAGAAAATAAGGATCAGGTAACTGAACTGGGCACAAAACTGGAGCGAAAAGAAAAGGTAACTACAGAGACAGGGATTTCCCCTGGTAAAGAGGAAATAAATTACCACCATGACTCAATAAATCTGGGCAAAGGTTCCAGTCTAGGATCAATTTCTAAGGTCCCTGTCTATAAGACTTTTAATTGACAGGGTGGTGGTTTTCAACATGAGTTCACTTCCAAATGCAAGAGAAATAAAATACAGGCTGATTCATCCAAATGAGGTAAGTGACTTAGAAAAAGAGTTCATCTCTCTAGGAAAAGCTGTCTCCTGTTGTGTAGCTCCATTAGATATAGGAACTCTGGCAAGGAGGAGTTTGACCATCCATTTCTGTAATTATGATGACAAGCTAATCTTGCATCAGGGAATCCAGTCTACTTCACTTGTATCTTCTGAACATTTCAGGAGAAATGCTTGGATTTCATGGGCTCCATAAAAGCCCTGAGCACAGCTTCTGGCCCCTGTGGAAAGTCCCTGCTTTCTGGTACTGCACGGATTACAGCTGGGAGGAGCACTGACTGCTACAGAAGGTGTGAGAAGGCATTCTGAGAGCTCCCAACAGGGCCATAAACCTGAGCAAAGACACTCATGGCGAATGGCAGCTTGAGCAAAGGCGCCTGAAAGAGAGGATTGTCATGTAAAAGGAGGACATGAAGTAGCCTTATTTTTGCCAACCTGGAGGTGAGGCCTAGGGAAAGACCCAACAGGGTTGTTAAGGCAGGCTGACCAAAAGTGGTGAGAATCTCAGTTTTCTACCAAGTACTACGGCCTTTGTTTTATTGCACCTCAGCGCAGCCAGGGGGAACCAAGGGATCAGCATCTTGGAGGTGAAGATTTGGCATGCTTGTGGAGATGCCACTTTCCCCCTTAGAACCTTGGGAGAGAGATGAGGTTTGCTGGATCTCTTTCAGTCTCTTGGATCCATTGGAGAACATTTCTGCCAGGAAATCCAGGCAAGAAATGGCACAAATTGCACCCAGTGCTAGACCCTTCTGTTGGCAGACTGGAGACAAGATGTGTCTGGCACAGCTGGGAGGGAGGGAGTGAGGGGTGGAAGGAAGGTTTTGTGTCAAGACTGGTCAGTGTTGGGACCCTTTTGCCAGCCTGCAGTTAGCTCACATTTGTAATCCTTGTGGTGTACAAATCTCTACAACACCAAACGCTTGCTGGATGGGCTTTGCTGGGTAGCCAGGGTAGCAGAAGCGTGCAGACCACTAGAATTACCATCAGGACCCTCCATCATGGCAGTTTCTGGTGACAGAGAACACTGGATTCCTAAGCTTGCCGTGTCTCATTCTGACTACAGAAAGAGAAAAACTGTGCACATCTGTGCATGCCGTGCTCAAGTGAGCTGCTGCTGCTGCTGCTGCGGAGAGGCTGTGTGTGCCTAGGTGGAGCCTCAGACCATCATAACTACCTCAGTCAATACCCGGGCTGTGCTGGTACACTGAGGAACATTGAAACCAATCCCATCAGGATGCAGAAATAAACAAGCAGTACAAAAAAAATTGTTACAAAATTACACCAATTCTTACCATAAAAGGTATCCTTCTCAGTCTTCAAGGCAAAAAAGTCACACAGCTGAGCTTTGTCACTTGGAGGTGAATGCTGGCAGGAACCAGTCAGGAGCAGTAAGTTTTATTGCACTCAGAAAACCAAAACAAAACCCAAACAAACCAAGAAGCTAGAAACACTTGATGTTGCCAGTGCTAGGCTGCAGCTGGAGTCCTGGGAAGCAGTGCCAGAGCTTTTTGACACACATTTTGACAAGTTCTCTTCTACTGCTGTGTCAGTGGTCCAAACCCCTGGAGTGCCCCTGTGGGAGACCTGCAGTAGAGTCGTGGTGCTGTGTGATTTACTTCTGAGGCATTTATGTGAGGAAAGGACGGGCACTGTGCAGTCACTGACAACACAGATGCTGATTTTTCAGAATAAGGATCTCCAGGCTTTTTTACCGTCATCAAAAACTTAGTCCTTTTTTAAAATTAGGTAACTGGCCATTGTACAGGAGTAATTGACGTAGAGGATGCAGCATTTGTAACTACTGCAGTTCACGGAATCACACTCACAGAACGGGTCAGGCTGGAAAGGACCACCATGGGTCACATCTGGCCTCACCCCCCCGATCAAGCAGGGTCATCCTATTGCACAGGATAGCACTGCCAGTTGTTCGGTAATGTCTTTTCCTGCTTTGAGGAACAATAACGGAATTGTCAGTACCAGCTGCGATGGCAAGGGTGCAGTGCTGTCGCGTAAAACCATTTTTGCCGAAGTTTGCACTCCAGCGCAGACAGCGCAGCCTTGAAACCCTCACGGACTGTCCTGATGCGCCTTGCCCAAACGGAGGTAAATCTGCTGAGAAAGGGCAGCTTGTCCATGAGGGCCGCGCTCCGGAGTGGCGCGGGGAGCGCCAGCGACCCCGCAGAGGGCAGCAGGCCGCGGGGCCGCTCCCGTTTTCCCGGGGGNTCCCGCCGGGAAGGGCCCAGTGGCCGCGGCTCCCCCTGCTCGGGACCGGCGACCCCCCCGCCCAGCGAGCCCATGGCCTCCGCGCTCCTCCCGGCGTGTGGCGGCGCGGTGAGGGGCCGGCCGGCGGCCAAGCGCGTCGCTTTGGCGTAGTGAGTACTTGAGAGCGCCGCGCTGGAGCTGCCCTCCCTCCCCGCGGGGCAGCCGTGCGCCGCTGCCCCGGCGTTGTGCCGCGCACGGCCATCCGCTGATGCCATGCCCCGCAACTTGACATTTTTGTCTCTCGACAACTTCATGCATCTTTTTAGCAGGTTTTGTTTTGGACAGAGGTTTTCTGCGTATTTACTGTCTCTTCTAAACTAAGTGCAATGTGTAATATTCAGGCGCGTTGTAAATAAGCAGAATTTGTTAGCTTGTTAAAATTAAGTGATTCCTAGTAAGCACAGGGTATAATCCTATACTTTGGCTTCTGACTCTCGTTTATTTCGCAGCACAACTTTTTTGTCTTGGACACGCACTTCAGTGCTACAAATTAATCTCTGAGGTGAGACACCGCGTTGCCGCTGGCAAGGAAAGCTTGCTTTTGTAGTAGTAGTGACTAATTTACACGCCTGCCCCCGCTCTCTTTCTAGCCTTCTATTCATAAGCAATATATCAAGGGTGGACCAATGCCAGCAGAACAGTCTGTCTTCAGGAAAGATACTAGCTTTTTTTTTCACCCTTGCTTGACTCTCTACTTGTGCTGGCACAGAAAGTCTGTCAGTACAACCTCCATCGTTACCTTATTTTTCCTTGTTTCCTTTCCTCCTACTCCAGTTCCCTCCAACCCTTCAACTTCTTCCTAATAAATATCTTGATGCTGAGGAAGGCGCTAACAGGAGTTTGTGAGTGTTTTAATTTAGAAGGCATTCTTTCTGAGATTGATTTCGAGGAAGCAAAAGTCCCTTTGTAACTGTCACTTGAATATTTCACGTCAGATACAAATGCCTTGTCTGTTCTGCTCAGGTTTATTACGAGCTGCTCTGTAGCCACAGAAATCCTCGGGCTTCTTGCTGAAATTGCACCCAGCCATCTCTTTCCGCAAGGCGAGGGAGAAAGGAGGTCCGCAAGAGTTCACGTTAACAATTACTCTAAATGCCCATTTCCCACACATCTTCGCTAGCACAAACAGCAAAAATAGTCCACTTGTACAGAATCTGATTCAGCTTTCTTGCATTCCGCAATAACAGATGGATTGCTAGACTGTTTACTGTTGCTTCCCACAAACTTCCTGTTAGTAAACTCCTGTATTATTTATGAAACAAAAAAATTACAAAGAAGTATCTTAGCTGATTACTGCCTGCTGGTGAACCACTGCCAGAGAAACTTTTTATACAAATATGTGTATGGGAGCAAAGATCGGTTCTGATGCAGTTGTCAGGGTTTTATTATTACTTTTACAATTGTTTGTTTCACAGTTTCCTGTGACCCTATTGTGCCGTGCTCCCGAGCAGGTATTTCCTGCACTTGGACATTTGCAGTTGAGTCGAGGTATCTGTGAATGTGTAAAGGAGCAAGGGGGGAAAAAAAAGCAGCACACATGCATGTTACAGAGCTCAGCCATGAATAAGATATATTTAAAGCCTTTTTGTTTTGCAATGACAATGATGAATGAGATTTTACTAATGTGATAATAATCTCTGCTGACCTAGCTTAGGAAGCCGAATGTCTCGGGGCTTTTTGGCAGAAACCAGGGAATAGTGCTGTATTGATCACCTTCATGCTACTTCTGACATAAGTAGACAGTAAATGTGAAGAAACTTTATTTTCCTCTCATATTGGCTGTTAAACTCCACAAAGCAGAGGAGCTGAGAGGAGCACTTTGTTTGCACTGCCTACCATAGATTAGACTGATTTGTGATTCTCAGTGATGTGAGAGAGGAGGCCAGCCTGAAATCTATCTGTACAATTTTGTCAACAGAGCTAGTGAATTTTAAAAATAATCTGTAATAAAAAAGAGCAGAATGTGCTGCAAAAATATGAAATTTGTATATTAACAAAAGTACTTTTAGTGTTTTTAGAAATAACACTTGACCTAACAGTCATTCTGTTTTTTTTAAATTGTTGCTATTATATTTCATTGAGATTCTGTTCTATTAATGTATTCTGTATGAATGAATTGGCTGCTCCACCTGATATTTATGACTGTAGTCATGCATTATATATACACACAGAAGCAGAATAAAATTTTTCCTGATCTGAGACACAGATAATTTTTCCTCTAGATTTTTTATTTGATTCCCTAAACCAAAATCAAAACTCAAAGCAGCACTGCAGATTGAGCACTTTCTAATGTTAGCCCTGCTGCACGGATCATTCATTGCATGAGGTTTAACAAAAAAAAGCTGCTGTGCATTGTAGGCAGCTGCGGGATGCTGATTAAATCATCACATACCTTTATAAGATCTGTATTTGCAAAAAAACCCCTGGTATCGGATGGAACAGGGCATTTACTGATCGTGGGGCAGAGCTCATTCCTGAGTGTTTGTGTGAGACGGCGTCGCGTAACCGATCACTCATTTCAAGTAAGAGTAAGAATATGTCTTCTCTGAGCAAACTCTCTTTTCTCTGCCTCCTCAAACACCCTCGCTCAGAGCTCCTGCTGACAGAAACAGAATTCAATAGTATTAAGGCAGATGATCAGTGGCACTTTCTCCTGATGCTTCAATCCACCAACAAGAATCTTGTGACAGATGTTTCTGCACTTTATGCAAATAGGAACTTCATGGATCAGTTTTCTTTTCCTCCACGGAATATATGCAGCTGGAAAATAGAAATCCAGCTCCACGGCACAAAGTGAAAAAAAAACCAACCAAAACCAAAAAACTCATGCCGCTGACCTAACAGGCAGCCGGAAGAAAACGATCTGTAGATGTGAAATCAAATAATTAAACTGCTAGTTCTCAGAATCACTTCTGGGCTTAATCAAGTCATGTACGCAACGATATAGGTTTTGTGGGCTCTCTCTGCAACAGCGCTGTCACTCACAAGTCATTTCTGAAATGGGAAAAAGAGATCTTTTCTATGTTGTGTATAATATTTCCTCACAAATCTTTTTCTTTTTTTTACCCTTTCTGAAACGCTCTTTTCATTCTCATAGTAGTTGTGGATAGCTGTATTAGATGTGATATGTAAGTGTGTTAAAATAGTGGAGTTTGCACACGAAGAAAGGATTTCAGCCTGTTACATGTAATAAATAGGGTATAGACATTTATATAAACTGAATGGGTTTAGGCGTGTTCTTTATAATAGCACGGGAAGCTGGACATGTGAGAATGACTGATGGAAAGAAGAATAATTTCCTTCCTGTTTGTTGAAAGGAAAAAATAACCCTTAAACTTAGTGAATTAGAGGAGGTTCTAAGGAAATGTAGTTTTACAAATTATTGTGTGATATATAAAATCATGCAATATGGAAGAGCTGTAGAATCCCACCTATTATTACCCTAGAAAATCATGAAAGGTGATAATCCTAAATGCAATTATTTTAAAAAATATATTTTTATTACTATTAAAAAATAAAATCAACACCATTATTTTAGACTGATTTGTTCTTCTGATTTTATATATTTCTTTGAAGATTTCTGTGAAAGTATTTTTTATCAGTAGATATCAGAATAAGTCTCATGAGTTATTAGACAACATCTGTATCTTATTTTCTCTGTGAGGCTTTTGTTAATTTTGTGTATTTTAGGTGTTTTAAAATCTCTTGTGGGTCACAACAGTTTTTTTCAATATTTTCACTAAGAATTTAATTCAAAGCCTATATCTGGTACCATGTAAACATTCAGTCAGGATCTATGATAAATTTTATTTATATATATATAAAGCCTGGTTTTGTATCATGGTATTGTCTAGAATCTTGTCTTCATTTCATGACTAGTCAAATTCTGGGAAAAGATCTTTATTCAATTCAGATGTACTACATAATTTTCTTCAAAAGCCCACGTCTCTACTTCCTCTAGTTAAATTTACATAAAACATTAGTGATTTCACCTGGATTTATTTTAATTGAGTTTCTTAAAAAAAAAAAAAAACAAGCACAAAACCAACACCCAAAGATGTGGTGCCATTTCTAGGAAGACAGGAAAGAAAGGCACTACGTGTGAAAATGACAATCATGCTGCACTGACTCTAATTCAGATACCAGCAAATACTTGCCAATAGATTTGTCTGTACTATATCACGTCTGCTTTTGCGAGTGCCTGTGCAGCTACTGATGTTCTGCAGTTAAGGTACAGTTTGAGCTGACCTCTGTCTGAAAAGTCAAATACAATTCTAGACTGAAGTATTAATAGAATAAACTTAATTTTATTTTTTTTATAGGTGCAGCTGCATTTTCAATTTAATTATAGGCTCCCACAGTAGTAATTTTTCCGTGACCTACTCAATCTCAAAAGTCAGAAAATTGCTTCTTTTTTAAAGCTGACAATAGCACGGTATGTTTCCAAAGGAAAAAGACAAATTACAGCAAATCATTACTTTAAGCATATTTAAATAGCCAGGAAGAAATCCTAATTGAAAAGTTTGCTAAAATGTGAAAAAGTTAGCGGTGCTTTTTTTTCTTTTTTAGAAAAAGATTATTCTCATGTTTATAACATTGCAAGCTGCTTATGATATGATGCCTTTCCTTTCTCTGCTCACCCTCTACCTCTCCTTCTTTCCTTTCTGATGAGGTTAGACACAACATTTTTAAGAAGCAAAAATTTTAACTGGAGAGAAATTAATCTGTAGATGTGTTTTATAATGTAAGTTGGCTATTCCTTGTGAAGCTGATACAAAGATAATGGGAATCTTTGTTTCTTTGCACGGGCTGCAGAACAGTTGGTGAGGCTTTATTATCCGGTAGTAGCATTATTGCCAATAAGGGTATTCTAACCACAATTGTTCCGAAAGGAAAAAAAAGGGTATCCTAAAATAGACTTGACAGTCATGAAATGCACCCTGGTCCTTCCAGAAACCTCCTTCCCAATAAACCTGTGCTCTTCCCTGATTATTTCGGGTTCTTCTCACGTTTCCTGCTTCTGAGCTTTCCCGCAGCAGGGCCCTTTCCCTGACAGCGCTCTCGGACTGTGGCGGGGTTGTGGCGGCTCATCCCCAGGGTATCTGCAGCACGCCAGCTCAGACAGCAGAGGCAGCTCAGCCCCAGGTCCACAGGGGATTTTGAAGAGTCGGTGAATGCAGACACCACGGGAGGAGGTGGGCTGGCCAGCAGGAACCACTGCTGGCATCCCCTCATGGAAGAGAGGAGAAAAAGAAAGCTGGCACTGGGGTCCCTTCTTCTGCCACGAAATAACTGGAAAAAAGGAGTTGTCTGTTGTCTGCCATGGCAATGTGCCTTCAGCAGTTTCCCCAAAGGAGCTCACAGAAGGTGTTGCTGTCCTGTGTCTGCTGAAGTGCTTGTGCTCTTCCCCATCCCCGTGTTCTCAGTTTCCTATATCTAAATGACTGAAGCTGTTAAAATTAGGCCCAGACCATGGTCCCATGACAGAAGGCAGTGATTAGCATGATTCTTATTACAAAAAAGACAACCATTAGAGAGGGAATTTTCTGTATTTTTAGCTTATTTTCCAGCAGGTCAGGTTTACCTATGTGCCTCTGCCCATAAGACACACAAAATGATCTAGCCCTTAGACCCAGGGCAGTGCAAAAGGACAGTGCAAGGGCTTGTTCTGTGTAAGGGGCAGCTCAAAGTGAGTGCAGGAGCAGCACTGCAGCCTCCATTTGCAGTCGTGCTGGGCTGGTTCTCCCGCAGCTGTTCGGAGCTGGGATCCGTCGGTCGCTCTATTCTCTATCCCGGTGCTACTCCTCTTCTGGCTTGTACGTCAGAGGAGCTGTGTGCGAAACCAGTCGGCATCCAAGGATTGTTCTGGCCAGCAGTGTTTTTCATTTAAAGCCAAATGAAAATTGAGGTAAAGTTTGTCATACTTGCCTGGTACTTTTTCTTTCTGTCACTTGTGGTTTTTTCACTCGTGTGAAAAAATGGGAGTTTAAGTATGAAGGAGGTGTATTTTTCTTGCATTTTTTTTGTCGGATTTTTCAGTCATTTATGAGACTATGCTGTTGTGTTTTCTGACCCACCTGATCCCAGACCAGGCTGATCTACAGTCTTATTTTCATGACAACTGGCTGATCACTAGCGCAGTTGAGTTAGGGGCTTCAATGAAAGGACCTTGACCCCCCAGCCAGCATCTCTTGAGGAATTCTCTTTGTTGGGTGCTTTCAGCTGAGGCCTCCCCCAAAGTCGAATGTGATTTCTATTTGCCAAAGTGTGAAGACAACGGGAGGCAGAATAAAAAATCTAAGCAGTCAGTTGAACTTGTTCAGACTGATACCAGCCTGCGGTATTCAGGCAGCAGCTAACCCAAGGTTTCCCTAACCTTGGCAGAAGTGCAGGAAATAGTTGGAGGAGGATGAAGTGTTCTTGAACTGTTTCTCCCATGTATCAAGCACAAGCAGGCTATTCTTCACTATTAAGCACGTGCTTCTCTTTTCTTCCCCATTAAAGAAACTTTTTATTGTAGACTATAAAAGGGGGGGAAGAAAAAAATCAATCAATCTCTGTTTGTGGACCCCTGTGCTGCATCTACGCTACCCAAGGACAAAGATGCAAATCAAGACCTCCCCAGCATAATAGCATTTATAAGGCAAATTTCTTGCTGAAGTCTTATAGCAAAAGAAATAGCTGTGCTCAAGTGTTATTTTAAACAAAAAGGAAAAAAAAAATTAACCACATTCTTTAAAACATGAGCTTCCCTGGATACATCAGAAACAGCATTCCAGATAAAAGCAGCATGATGTGAAAAGACCTGATCAGCAACAGATTGATGTCTGGGCTTGGGGACTAATGTAAGAACTTAAAGACTTGGCTAGAGAATATATCTTGAGAAGCATAAACATATAAGAGGATGCCAAACCATGAAAGGCTTCCTTTGCACTGAGAATTCAGAAATCGGCGTGTTGACAAGCAGAGAAGCCAATGCTGCTAGCAAAGCACACAGGGTGATGAATAAACTCAGCTTTTGGGAGCCTAGGATGAGATCTAGAAAGGGGCCAACTGATTTAGCCATGTTTTTAAGTCTCTACACCCAGTATTGAGGTGGTGTCAAGCCTCAGGCCTCCCTGCCCAGCTGCCAGTGATGACGTCTCATGGACTGGGGCAGCCGGGTTTGATTCAAAATGTGTGTGTTAGTGTTCAGTTCTCAGAGGGGATGGAGAGACTACTGAGAGACTGACTGCAGCAGGCTGGCTGAGCCATTTGTTGAGGCTATGGGAGAGTCAGGTTTAATTTCCTGCTCAAATGCGCTGCATTTTCTGGCTGTTGGCTCAGCAGTTGGCTCCTGGAGTGCCTCCCTGGAGGCCAGATACACCTCCTCCTGTGTACCAGGGAGAGCCTGGAGGCTGTGTGGGATCTGAGCTGTTCTCTGGCTGGCACAGCACGTTCGAGGCAGATGTATGCCTCTGTAACTGTGACATCCCACTAGCCACTCTGGAGCTACTGCAGCAGGAATGCTGGCTTGAAACACTTGAGCCATGAGCAAAGTGAGTGAACAGATACGGTTTGTGCAGTTCTTAAACGTGAGACCTGGACACCCTTTATTAACTGGAGGAGTCTCTTTGGGATGTCAGCGAAGAAGCAGTATTCTTCTCTTGTGAGGAAAAAAATGCAGTTTTCCTCCAGCTGCACTTAAAATTGGATAGGTCAATAATTAGCAGAGAAATAACAGATTTACATAAGAAGCAATATTGCTATGGAAAGGTAGTTGTTAGGTACTAGCTGGCATGCAGTCTGATTTTTGATAGATAAACTAAGTTTAAAAGCTATATTCTAAGGAAAATGGATATATCTGCAAAAATATGGGATGTACACAGGATGAGGAAAAAATAAACTCTGTACCTAAAAGAGCAACCTGAGAGGGCAATCCATGGGAAAAAAACACCGATGGCTTAATCTTTTGCATTTAGCAAAAGCCTACCATGCAACCACCCAAGATAAACACTGCCTTTTTCTGGTTTGGAAAAGATCTTGAATGTCCTTTAAACTTGTTGACTTGCTCCACTTTTGTCAGGCCTTCTTGCATAAGCACATTGATCCCAACACAATCATCCCTTGAGATATGCTCGTGTTATTGTCAGGTACCTCCTGGGGGCTGAGCACCTACCCTGGGAGGATGCTGGTAAGTACTTGCAGGCACCTCTTCTTCAGCAAAGTGATCAACGTCTGTGCAGCTGATGGCTCTCATTCTTGTTTGGTTGGCAGGCATGGTGTCACTAAACTTGAGCTCACTTGTCACAATGGAATTTAATTATCTGCTGGAGAGAAGCCCTGACAGCTGTGGCGTAGGTTTTTCAATGTGATGTTGCCTGGATCGCAAGAAAAATATCAAGGGCTGGTGAGAACAGCCATGTTCTAAAAGCATCTCTGCCTGGGTTAGACCACTGCCTACCAAAGAGGTACGTGTGATTATCTTGAAGTTTTTTATTGACTGTCATGTCAGATCATGGTTAAAGTTTATCTTTGCTGCAGGTTGTCCTCAGGAATTCTTTTAGTTCATCAAAAGTAACTTTTCTTTTCCAGGGCTTAGGTTGGAAGCACAGTGTTTGTTTACCACATTGCCTCTGGGTTTGCTTCTGGCTTGTTCTTCCTGGGGGAGAGGCAGTGGGTCTGCTGCTAGTTCCTAAAACACTGACATCTGTGATGGCCTTCTGTAGTGAAACCATTTTCTTAGCAGCAGCATCAGGTAAGACCTTGTCATTTTCTTATGGTAATGGTTATCATTGATAAACTAAGGAAATGTGAGCTGAAAAAAAGAGAAAGTAGTTTGTGTGTGTGTGTGTGTGTATTTGTTTTGTGGTTTGTTTTCTTAATGGAACATTCCCTTGGCTCATATACCATGGTATTGGGATTTTTTTATTTTCACCTTTATTTCTTGTTGGCAAATGAGTACTCGTACCAGTAGCTCTCTAAGGTCGCTGACATGCTCTGAGATGCTGAAGGCACTTTTATAATAAATTCTGTTACACACTTGCACAAGTAAAGTACTCATACAATGATTAGGAAGGTGACCCATCTGGCATTTGGTTGCCTCACTGCCAACCTTGAAGAAGCACCCAACCACTCAGATGCACATACACCTTTGGGAGCCCTAAAGGTCGACCAGGATTTACCCCCTGACTTACATCCCTGAATCCACCTATCCCTCAGGATCCAGGAACATTGTCCCTCAAACACTGAAAAAGGAGCCTCTTTTCTGTGGCGCATCTGTGAGAGCCAAGCTACACCACACCAGAGGCTACCATTCTTGTTTTTTGGGAAGTCCTAGCCGTGTCCCCTGGGCTTCAGGTAAGCTCTCCCTAAATCATGGAATGTTCTGAGTTGGAAGGGACCCACAAGGATCATCAAGGCCAACCCTTAAGTGAAAAGCTCCTTAAGTGAAATGCCCACAACATTGGCATTATTAGCACCATGCTCTGATGAGCAGAGCTGATGTCCTGGGGACCATGACTGCAGTCCTTTCCTTCCCCTCCTGGGGCTTAAGCAGAAAGAACACTTTCAGTGGTGGAGGGGAGGCACTCCATTACCTCTATTGAAAGAGGATGAAGCCTTCTTGGCCCCAAGGATGTTCTTCTGTCTGGAGCTTTTCAATGTATTAAAGAACAGATGCTTGTGCACACTCTAGGCCACTGTCAGATTAAACTGTGCTTGGTGCAAGCCGGTGTTTCTTGTGCCTGTCATTCTGGAGCTTCCTGGGCTAGGTTTGGAAATCAGACCACACAGCTGTACTTTCCCAGGACCAGGCAGGGCAAGGACATTGTCTGTCCATGCCCCACCCAAGTGAGGAGGAAGGCACCTTTGTAAGGCCCGGTGCTGTTGCCGCGAGCTGAAAGGAACGACCTGTCTGGGGAGAGCTTTGGGAATGAGTTTCTCCTCCAAAAAGTGTGTTGTAATCTGTTTACATTATTCGCTGTCAGATCTCGATGACTGCCATTAGGATTAGAAACAATTTGGAAATTCTGGAGTTAAAAGTATGTAAGTTGCATGAAGATAATACTTAATAAACATGAATACATTGTAGAGAGGTTTTTTTCTCCATCCTTTTAATATGACTTTTAGACTTACAAGCTTTTATCTTATTTTATGAGGCCATGTGAAATAAATTAAATGTAACACAAGATGCTGTTAAAAAAGATTTTATGACATCGAGAACTGGTTCTATATTAGGACCAGATCCTACAAAGGCTTATTGATGTGAGCAGTTTTGCTCCCATAGATAAGCTATGGAGTCAGCTATGGCTAACCATTTAAATGCTCAGGATCAGGCCCTCATTTTGGATGCACTTCTCATTGTTAAATCAATGTGAAAGTGAAATCTGTCTCCTCTCAAAAGGAAATTGCCAAGACTTTCTACACTAAGATTTGGGATCTGTAGAAAATGAAGCCTTTTTATTTTTTCTTCCCTCCAATAATCTGTTCAGTGAACAAGCTGTGAAAAATAGTTCTATATTTTTTCCATGTGATGCAGCAGACGGTAAATTTCCATTTAAAAGAATGATCAGAGTAGCTGCTGGCACTGAACTCTGTTGTCTTAGTCAAATCCACTTACAAAGAGTTTACAGCAATACAATAGCTTATTATTTCACTCAACCAGAAATCAGATGAAAAAGGCAAAGGGGAAGCCTGAAGTAGGTTCATGGTCAGAATTCTTTTCTTTCTTAACATCTTGGGTTTTTTTAAATGCAGGAGTTGAGATCAGTAGTTTTATGTATAAGGAGGAGACTACTTCTTTTCACCTCTACTTTTGTATGCTGTGAAATAATCAGACTACACACTTCTATAGTGCCTTTCTTCTGGGGATCTGAAAGCACTTTACAAACATTAATTAAAGTCTCACAACACCCATGTGGAGGTAAAGGAGCATTGTTTGTGTATCTAATGCAAAGGCTTAACCTGATTCCTTAAGTACTCTACCAGGAAAATAATGGGATAGCCAAAGCAAATTAATCTAACTGAATTGCAGGGAGCATTTGTATGTGTGTGTGTAAATGTGCATATATGTGTGTGTGTGCATGCGTGTGCCTGCATATCTGTACTGCTGGAAGCCTCAGACTGCACCTCCTCTGCCCTGCATGTCCTGCCCGTTGTTGTCTCAGGGGGTTTGATGTGTGCTGCTGCTTCTCTCTGCACGATGCCTCGGGTCCATCAACAAATGTGTATTTTCCAGGAAACCTGGGGAAATCTCCCATAGCCACTGATTATGCTAAGATTAGTTCTAAAATTTTAAAAGGCAGAAAAAGTCTTTTTCTTGATCACCAAATTTGTGAATGAAAATAATAGGTGGGCGGCGAGGACCCAGAAGGGATCTTTGCCGCCTGAGCTGGACCCCTCTGGTGGAGGCTCCAGCACCTCTCCTCTTTGACTGCCACTTGTTCTCAAGCCTGGTGGCCTGGTCCTTGCTTCTGTCGCTTCCATAGTCTCCCTATCCTGGGAGTGCGGCACAGCAGAGAGAGAGCTGCGGAGTGGGCCTGGCTCCTGCTGGGGCTGCCAGCTCCCCTCCATGTCTGGAGGCAGGAGAGGGGGCAGTGTCCTACTGCAGCTTAACGTTGGGCTCGGCTTGGCTACCCACAGTACCAATGTCTACATTAAAATATGTTAAATTATTTTACGGACTTTACGGAAAGGGTGTTATCCTCCTCAAGAGGGGCCTTTAGCATCATTCCTGCTGAGGTGTATTCCCTATACTTTGCCAGGTAGGTGCCCACCCTATGCCCTGAGCAGGTAGAGTTGTGCTGAGGATCTCCACTTGTCCACCTGTGCTGCTTTGATTTCCTGCTGCTGTGTCTCTTCAGCCCCAGCTAAAGGCCAGCACAGCCCCAGCCCAGGGTGTCTGACAGGGAAGGCTGATTCATCATGGCTGTCTAGTTGCACAGGCAGAAATGAAAATGAAGTGAGGGAATTAATCAAAATGGAGGAAACAAGCTGAAGGACCAAGCAACTCTTCCTTCTATTTTCAGCTCAGTGCTGTAGTGCACAGGCCTTTCTCCCACTTGTGCAGCCCAGAACTGCTGAACTCTTGCAGGCTGACTTATCTTTTCTTTAGACAAATCAGATGAAAAAATATTTTTCTAGTGGTTACAGGATGCCATTATTTTCTTTCTTTGGGTCAAAGCTGTAGGGAAATAGGTCCACATGGCCACCATGAGTTTGAATCATGGTCAGATGTCTACTAAAAGCAGAAAGGGCCCCAGAGCCATAAGCTTTTGTCAGCCCTAGTCCCACATGCTGTTATAATCTAAAAATGCTTTTGGGTCACCAGCATTAGATCCTTTTCTTAATCTTCACCATGTCTTCTTTCTGCTCATTTTACTTTCTCTGTCTGACGTAGGCTCTAAGATCTTCAGTGCAAAGAGAGCATCTTTTATCTCTGTAAAGTGTCATGCAAACTTAGGGTGGTATGTAAATATTTAATAATAATATTAGTGATGAAGATTAGAGTCCTGGAGGAACATGTCTCCTTCCTTCCAGATGCAGAACATATAGTGGGAATTTGTGTACTGTTGCATTTCCCTGGGGAGAATTTCTCTGCTCACGCATTTTCCAGTTGCCTCTGTCATTATCTTGAGTAAGGCTATTGGGGCACACTCTCTTGACTGGGAATGACTTAATTAGAATTGGGTAAATAACTGCTTTTTTACCTTAGACTTTGAAAGAAACTCCCCTAAAATCAGGTTTCTTCTTTTTCATGTTGGAAAAATGGAAACCTGGGGGGGAAAATTGTCCAGAGGTGCCCAAAAAGGGGACATGTGTGAGCCCTTGTGGTGCCGGAGGTGGCTGATCTGTGCTCCCTGACAGCAGTGGAGGGGCTTCAAGGTGCTCAAGCTGGGGCAGCATCAGAGCAGACAGGCTGCAAGGAGCTCCCAGCACTCTGCTCATCGACCCTTCTTACTACTTCTTTTCAGTAGCCTAAATAATTTTTAAACCAGTTTGGCTATATAACTAGATTCACTTTATAGGAGGGTTTATACTGTACCTTACTTAAATCTTAAATTTTCTAATGATTGTAGCCAACAGCAATTAATTTAAAATAATTAAGACAAATATACACATTAAATTGCCAAGCACTACATTTTTCTCATTCATTTATGACTTAATAGACTTCAGTGTATATGTTCAGCCTTTACTAATTGCACAGTTGAAAATTCTTTATGACTTTGAGGAGTTCAACATTTTCTATCTTTACTGGCTGCATCCTCTTAGCATAATCATAGTCTTAATTTTGTTTAACTTATGCTAAAGCAAAATATGAATCTAAACCACAGGAGGCAAATAAAACACGTCATTGTACAGTTCACTACATTTTATAAAACCATTTTACAACATGAACCATCCACCCATTCTGTTCAATGGAGTAAATGGGTTCTAACCATGCTTTAAGGACTGCGCTCATCTTTAAACTGATTAGTTTCTCTCCTTATTACAAAACGCAGGCATCTATACCAGGTCTAACGTCTAATTTTATATACCATTAAATGGGTAAGCCCTGTTGCCTCCAGCATAATCATTTAATCATTGTTATTTGCCTTGAGGCTTTTTGGGTAGGATCAGAGACCCATTTCTCCCCTTGCTGTGTGGTGCGGGGTGAGCCTCAGCAGGGAGGAGACCCTTTTGGTCCTGGTTGCCACATGTAGAATAGGATGGGGATGTGTAGAAGGGTCAAGCTCATGGCCTGGAGGCAGCGGGAGATCGAGGAAGACTGAACCTCGTGCCTGGTGCTGGTTGGGCAGCAGGGGTGGGGTGGATGGTGGAGGCAGGGACTGGTGTCAGTGGGGTCCTTGGGGCAGGGGCAGAGCGGTGCTGCAAGCTGTGCCCGCTTCCCTCTGTGCCAGATTTGGGGTGCCGGTCCTCAAGACAGGAGCCAGTCAAAGGCTGTGTGGATGGGCCAGCAAAGCAGGGCTGGAGTGCTCCGGGGGCAGCTCTGGAGATGGGTCTGGTGGGGATGAGCACTTCAGGGAGTGCTGTGAGGATGCAGCACTACAGTCACAGGCAGGAGCATTCTCCTGCCCATGGCACCTACACGGCGATGCATCTTCCCTGCTCTGCACCAGGAGCAGGGAGAGCAAACTGTGCCTTGACCAAAGGTTAATGCTTGAAAAACTCCCCCAGGGAAGGGAGGAGGCAGCCGGGGCTGGCAGCAGCTCAGCAGCCGGGGCTGAATGACGGCCCGGAGCCCATTTGCTCATAGCAGCGCCTGGTTAAACCCGCAGCCTGCACATGGCTTTAACCAAGTGCGGTGCAGCGATGCGAGCAAGGGGCTGCCTTTGGCATGAGGGCTCTGCTCGGCCCCGCGATTAGGAGAGGAAGGCTGAGATTTGCCCTGGCAAACAGGCTTCCTTCTCTGATGCTTACTCTTCCTTTTTTTTTTTTTTTTTTTTTTAAATCGTGTTTAACACTTGTACAATTTGGTGAAATTACAAGCCTGCGAGGACAGAGGGAGAAGCCAGTCTGTTTAAAAAATAAAAAGAGGACATGATTACTTTGCTGAAGCTGTACTTTCTATTTTCTCTTCCAAAAGAGACAAAGGGAATAAATACTTAAAACCCAGTGGTGACGACAGTGAAGCAATCATGCAGTCGCTGGATACCTTTGTCTCAGGGAGGCATGTAGTCATTTTTACATGTCTGCCACTGGGTGTCAAACCTTTCTTTTCTTCCCCTTTCCATTTTGGATGGCCAAACTGATTATCTAAAATAGAAAATTAGCACACAATGGCTTTACTCTGTGATACCCCTTATGCAACTAATGGGCAAAGCTTGTTAATTGGTTGTAAATGCCAGCAGGTTGCCAAGATAATACTTCAGAAATAAGCGGGTATTCTGATAATTACAGCAATCTTCATCTATAAAAGCTTAAGTAGATGAAGTACTGGTTGGCTTAAAACCAAGATTTATCCCGCTGCACTCGCATTAAAAGAAAAAATAAGATGAAAACAATAATGTAGCAAAACAATTATATAGCAGGAAGCGTTGTAGGTTTTAGAGATTGTGAAAACTCAGAAAGTAAAACAGTGCTGTAATAACCAGTTATGGAAAAATAGGCCATTTACATTTGTGTATAATTAAATAGTAGGCTATGCAATTTCACTTTTTAAAGTAAACTGCCTTTTCCTTTTTTTATAGGGCAACGTAGCCATAATTGCTGCATTAAAGCTTTAATGAAAGAAAAAAGCAGCAGATCAAGATGACATGTAACATCCACATTTGTACTGTGGTGTTCTGCTTGTTTAGTAATGGGAAGCTACTGAGGAGATTAAAATTGCAGAATTCTTCTTAGTTTTTCCCCCGAAAATTGCTATAGGAAGATCATTCAAAGTCTAAAATACAGACAATTTATTTTTCTACCTTCAATCCACAAGGATTTAATGGCTTTCCTAAATCTCAGAGTGTCTGAAGAAATAATTTCTTGCAAAAAGGGAGATATTATTTCAGCTCATCAAAATTATCAAAAGTAAGCAGCTCAAACTTGAAGCATAGAGGTCTCACCTCATGTTTTAAACTATTACTGCAAATGCCGAGCTCTGTTTTTTAACTCAGGACTGCTTTTCAGCTTTCCTGTCAGAATGATCAACAGGTTGACATATAATCTTGTTATTTGTCATTCTGAGATTTTTTTTTTACATGTTACAAACAAATTGCCAAGTGCAGTAAAGCCAGGCTCAGCTGTGTTAAAGCTCCAAACTGTGGGTGCGAGCTTTCAAACCAAAGTTTTGTCTATGATAGTGTAAAACAAGAGTTGATCCTGTGGCAGGAGAAAGCCTTTTTTCTATTTTTCTAATTACCTTGGGTGCATCTCAGACTGCTTTTAATCGTTGATGCCTCCTAAAACTGAGGGCAGGTTTTGGCACATTTTGTCAGGAGCGGCTCAGAGACAGAGGAGTGCAGGGCAGTCCTGATGGGCTGTTTTGCTTGGGCTTTGGGGGAAAAGGCAATGTCAGCCTGGGATACCCTTCCTGCTGGGTGTCTGGAGGTCTGTGTGGTTGGCTTGCAGGTGACAGGGGTCTGTCCCTGGGAAGTGCTGCTCTGCTGGAGCACTGGCCCTTCCCCTCTGACTCCACTGCATCAGGGTCAGACCATGCAGAGGCACAGCGGGTGCAGAAGGCCCTTTCCTGGTGGCTGAATGCATGTGCCTGGTGTGGTCCTGGATGCAGGGCACTGGTACAAGAGCAGATCACATTGGATTTTTCCAGATGTGGAAGATAGGCTGTGATATCCCCTCTGGTAGGATCAGCCTGGTGGGACACTGGTGGATGTGCTGGAAACAAGGCACAATGTGCCATGGAAAGTTAGATTTGCATGTGTGCATTGTCTCATGATAGTCAGCTTATCAAATATTTGATGGAGATGTCTTTCCTCTGTATGGTCATGCAACATCAACTCGAAATTTTTCTCACACATTATCCATAAAAAAATAAAAAGAACGCAGTGCAACACTAGGGATAGCTTGCTGTGCTGACAAACCCCTTAAATTTTGGCAAATAAAGAGGTGCACTGTGTCACCTAAACCCTCTGGGAAAACAAGGTCTGAGAGCAGGGGGGCTGCCAGGGGAGTGGAGTGTGAGGCCCGCCTTGCTGCCTGCCAGCCCCAGGCCCTGCACACATAATGGACTTTCCTAGTTAGTACATAATATATGGCACTTGTCCGGAGTGTGGCTGCAGGAACCAGTGGAGGAAGAAAAAACTTGACGAGATCCTTTAATGGATCTCCCTCCCTTGTCTTCCAGGAACGAAATAAATAGGAGACTTTTTCAACTGGCATGTATTTCCATTTATGCTTTAAAAATTCATGAGCATAGGTTTCATATGATGGTGTAGTTACTATGGTAATTGTTTATTAATCTGGAGGAGCTTGGTAATTACCACAGTGCAGTTTATGTAAGTCAAACTTAGAGTTAAAGTACGGTTATGATTTCTTTACACATCCATCTTTTAGACACTTTTTTCAACTTTTTTTTTTATTTTTATTTAACAGAATATGCATTTTCCTCTCTCAGTTCTACTTTTATCCAAGTGCGTACATTTCTGGAAGTGTAGAGAGAGTGCAAAAACGACAGAGAAAAGCTTGCTCGGAGTTGGCAGGCCAGGACAGCCAGGAAAAAATGTGCAGAGTTAAATTGCAGGTAGATATTTTTTTAATTTAAAAAATGATGTCTTTTTCTTTTCCCTGGAGGATGGCTCATTTGTGGGAGGGCAGCAAGGGGCAGAAGAAAGAAGGTGGCGAAGTGGGGAGGTTGCAGGAGCCCATGTGTCCAGCCTGGGACCATCCCCCCAGCTGAGCATGAGGCTGAGGGATGTGGGACTGTGTGAGGACGTGTGTGCACTGTCCTGCAGCTCTGGTGTTTGTGTGTGGCAGAGGCACACAAGAAGAAAACCACACGTGCTGGACTAAGGATGAATGGCTGTCTGGCTTTGGCATTTGGTGTTTTTTTGGTGTTGTGTGTGGTTTTGCTAATGGAGAATGCAGGAGTGGTGAGGTACCTGCCAGGTACAGCATGGCACTTCAGAAACCCCTGCTGCCAGCTCTCCTCAGCCCTGATAGTCTCCCAGGGGCATGCACTCGCCTTTCCTGGAGAAATTTCGTGTAAAAATCGAGTTTATTAATTCAAATTTTTTTTCGGAGAAGCCCCACTAATCCTATTACTGCAGTGATGCTCTCCAGAAACCCAAGAAATAGAGAACCACGTGAGTGTTTTTCAGTGAATTTTTTTCTTTTATCTAAAAGCTCCTTTCTCCCAGAGAGTGAAAAATTTTGCCCACTGCGAATTTTGTTTCTGTGGTGATTCTAGCTGCGAGGCAATTAATGGCCATCAGTTCATTCTGTGATGACCCATTAGCCAGGAGCAGCCCTGTTGGTGGGTGACCCCTCCTCGCCCATCCCCGCTCTCTCCCGCCGGCTTGCGCGGCTGGCGGGCTGGAGAAACTCCCTGGTCGGCCTGGCTTCATTGCCGAGAGATTCACATTATTTATATGGAAAAAGTGCAGGATGCCATCTCCTCGCTCGCTCTGCCTGCATAAATTGCGCGTGTTTATTATTCATCGTAACACAGCACATTCTCTGTTTCTGTGTCACTTGTCACTAATCACTTATGCATCTGATGTGCGGATCCAGAGCAGGTTCTTAAGCATTCTTGGCTTCAAAACATAAGATATGCATGGGTAAGAGTTTATCCCACCCCCAAAATAACAACTTTGATACATTTTCAAAAGGGAAAGTGCATATGTTACAGTACTCAGGAGCAGCAATAACCAAACTAGCTGAGAAGTGACACGGACTTGGGTTATTTTCTTGTTGCTTTCTTTTTTT
>VZTG01006696.1:374515-566104 GCA_013397845.1 Melanocharis versteri | reverse complement strand
TTTTTTTGGTTTCTCTTTAGTATTTCAAGAAAGTGTGTAAAAATCTTAACATTTGAATGCCACACGCTTCGCTCTGCCTGCGAGATAAAGGACATTTCTGTAAAAGAAACATACGCTCCTTGTTCCTTGTTTTGATTCCCCATACAGCTTGTCACAATGCATTTACATTTTGCCCATACATTTGGATTTGCAACCCGAGCTGTGCTTTTGAGGAAGGGATGCAAACTCTTTTCTCTGACTTTTGGGTGTCAGCTGGGCACTGACTGGAGCGGGGCAGGCATGGAGGGCTCAGGCTGCATGCATATCCACGGCAGCTTCCACTGCGACCCACAGCCCCAGGCCCCAGTGGCTCCTTCCTGAGGGGTTGCTGGCTGTGTTGGCCTTCAGCTGGAGAATGGCTCTTTCCTAGAGCTTTTCTCTCCTGTTGCACCTCACTTCCTTCCCAGCCTGCTTCCCAACCCACAGGAGCCAACTGCAAAACCTCAGTGGATGGTGGCGCTATGTCTACCCCACCTTTTCCCTGCATATTTCTTCCTCCTCTTGTAGGCTCTGGGAAATGCCAGAAATTCCCCTTTCCTTGTCTGGATCTGCTCTAGGGAGCACTGTGGAAATGCTGGCAACCCTGGGAACCTTGTGTTTAAGACAATGCCATGTTTTTCCCCTTCTCACGGCACCGGATGAGCGGCACCGTGTGAGGCTGGGGATTGAGAGAGATCCCAAACAGCCTCAGCAGGGATAACATTGGCACAGAGTCTTCTGGAGTTTGGGTATCACTGTGAATAATGGTCATTCAGCTGGGCAAATGCCATCTCTCAAGTTGAGAATATGGAACACATTCTTGCAGTAGTTGACCTGATTGCTCTGTAACGCTGCAAACCTGGCAAGCACAGCCAGTGAAGGGTCTACCCACAGGTCTCCTCATGAGCTCCTACATCAGACCCCTGCAAGAGATGATGGCTGAGCTGTATCTCTGCTGGTCTGTGGCTCACCTGCACCACGCTAACCTGCAGTAGAAAATCTGTGATATTGGCCTGGCCTTGTGGGAGGGGGCAATGTGCAGAGCAGCTGTCTGAACAGTAGCCTGGGATGACCTATATTTAATTTAATTTCCTGGAATCATAGAATGGTTTGGGTTGGAAGGGACCTTAAAGATCATCTAGTTCCAACTTCCATGACTTTCTTTTTATTGCACCAAACACCTGCAGAGCAAAAATTATATACTGTGGAAATACTGAAAAAGCCACAAATCTGGTAAAATTGTCCGATGTGAATGTTTTCTCCTTCAAGGCTGCTGAAATAGAAGCCTGCTTACCGACCTCTGCAGCTGGAAACACAGGGGTTTCACCCAAGGAGAGAGATAATTTTAATTGTTCCTTGTTCTGCTGATATCTGATGGGAACAATCTTACTAACGACTTCCAACTTCAAGTCCTCCTTGACTGTGTAGTGAAGTCAGCACTATGATCACACCAGAGAGGCAGCTTGAAATTAGGATACAGAAAACTGATGCCAAAAATATGTCAGCTTGGAAGGTCAGTAAGAATTATCCATTTGTGCATGTTCACATGCCAACAGTACCTTAAGTGATTACCTTAGAGGAATGGATTTGTCTAATGAACACATGAATTAACAATGTAAAATTGTGATTGATAAATCAAATAAGAATTTATCATTTGCCAATGAATCTAACTGGAATGGAGTTTCACTGGATGTGAATGTGAGAGGAGCTGTTGGTGTTCTTTCCTAAAAAGGACTCTTGGTGGTATTTTTCCACTTTATGACACCACAGTTGTAGGTGACTGATCTGAAAACCAGGCTGCCTGTACCTCAGGCAGGGACACGTTGTTGCAAAGATCTTGGCTCATCATTTCCAGTAGTTATTTTTTAAACCTCTCCACCTACACCTTTATTGATCTTTTGGGGTTTTTTTTAAGCTCAGCTAAGAAATTAACCTAGACTGGCAGACAAATGATGGGGTTTTAATGTAATAGTTGGTAGAATCCTGGTTAAGTATTTTTACATTTAGGCACTCATAAAAGCAGCTGATATTTAACTCTGCTTTTCTGCATGGACATAGCTCAGGAGGGAGTTTTGATTTTTGTTTCTGAAAGATAGATTACATTAGTATTTTCCTGAGTTGTGGATTATACCTCCTTCACAAAGAGTTTTTAATGTCTAGAAGAGCAAGACATTTGGGTTTAAAAAATATCTGGTACAGCTGGGCATTTTTTTCTTTTCCTTCTAAAGCTCTACCCTTGTAGCGGCTAAGATCAGTGCAATCCACATGTTGCCTTTTAAAATAAGCCCTAATTGGCAGATATACTTCATTTGACATTTACAATAAACTTTTCTTAATTCTTTGCTACATCTTCACCTTTTTGGCTTGTGCCTTTTTGGGTTTGGGGCATCCCTAGTGAGCACCAGCTCTACAAAATGCTGTTGAAGCTGCTGCTAGTCTAGCTCCTGTCAAACCGCATGTTAAAGACCCAGATAATAAAAAAGTACTAAAGGAGTTGTTACATTTCATTACTCTGTGTCATTAATGTCATCTTATGTGCTAATGAACCAAAGTTAGGTCATAAATATCTTTGAAATGTAGGATTAGGGAGAGTTTCTTTGACTTGACATAAAGGGGTAACTTCAGCCTGTTGGGTCTGTAGTGCCCTGAGTACCACTTCTTACGCCAACTAAAAATTGCCATAGTAAAATCTACTGTTTAGTTGAGGTGGAAATTTCACAGAATGCTTAATTTCCATTTTGCTACTAAAATGGTTTGAGTAACAATGAAATGGGTAACATCGGTTACCAAAACCCTATACATCATTTGACCAGACAGAAATGGTATTGATTTGGGGCTCTCCAGTGCATTCCTGGCTGTGGAGAGCTCCATGAGGGCATCCAAGGCACAGACACGCACGGTGAGCAGCATCTTTATTTGTTGGTAACATTACAGGATGTCCCAGGAGGCTTCTAGGTCCAGAGTCGTGGCCCTCCCTTCTGTTTTCTTTTTTCCTATACCTAGCAGCTGTCGATTTGATTTTTTTGCACCCCTTTTTTGTCCCAGATCTGTGGCACTTTCTATGTAACTTATGACATGTCATTTTTAGTGAGAAAATGCCCTAAATGTAAAAATTGTAGAAAGAACATGAAGGTAAGAGCACTTGCTTGCTGCTATAACTGGAAAACGGTGCACTAAGAATGAGTGTATACTTGAGTGATGTCTTTGTGCCTATGGACATTATGGATAACACAGCAGCCAAGCTGCATTGTACAGCAACGTGTAGGATTCCCGAGGGGCGGGAAGGGGAGAGGGAGCCCGTCAGAACTGCCCCACAACAGCCCTCTCCCTGGAAAGGGCAAGGTTTGGAACACGCTGTGTGAGCTCGGAAAGCCGGGAGCGTGACTGTGCCTCGCTGTGTGCTGGAGTGGCGGCTCCCTCTCACGAGAAGGGAGCGGGAGGCGGCTGCACGGGGCTGCAGCCCTGCGCCGCACCACGTCCCGGGAAGCTGCGCAGAGAAGCATGACACAAGCCTTGAAACATTTAGGGAGGGGGCATGTTATTTTAATATCCTTTTTTGTGCTTAATAGAAAAGGGGTTTGTGGTTAATTCTTTATTATCTCCGACAGCAGTTCTCGCTTCGGCTCCTCTTTCTTTAACTGCCAAGCTAGCATTTTCCTTTTTTATTGCTCCTTTCTTCGAGGTTTGCTTTGGAATAGTGCCAGTTATCATTTCCCATTAGGGCAAATATTGCATCAAACTCATGATTAGGGATTTGAGGGCTTGGGAATATCATTCTCTAACATTTGTCTTTCATTTTCTAAGCCTTTTCCTCTCTCTTTGTACACACACATATGCGCACATGCCAGCATATCTGTGGATATACATATGTGTATATATATTTATAGAGAGGAAGAAAGAGTGCGCTGCATGTGCTTGATTACACGGGTAGCTTTACATGTATGCATGTGTCTATTTGCATGTAAAGTTTAAACCTCGTCTCCTGGACAAAGGAAAAGGGAAGAGCTTTCTCCTCGTGTGTGATTTCAGAGGACTCAGAAGGTTAATAAAGGAGAAGAATAACAGATTTGTTTGTATGTTTTGGGTTAAATACTTCAGTTTTGCAGAGAAGGAAGGTGTTAAGAACACACACTGTGAGCGTGGAGATGAAGCCACTGCTAGGGAGCTGCTATCAGTTTTACCGACCCTACAAAACTGGGGAACAACACTGCCTATTTTTGAGAGTCCCTTTTATGGTACCTTTTCTATTACCTTTACCTGTACATATATAGTCACTTCATGTCTAGCACATTCCTTGAATAAAGTGGCAAAAAATACTACATTTCTAGAAATGCACTATTCTGCTGTATGAACATATGCTGCACCAGCTATATTGGTGTACTATATAGATACTTGGGCTCTGATTTGGGCATCCTGAATTGCATCCTGAATCATTAAAGGTACCCATTTCTGTTGGTTAAATTTGGCCCAAATGTCCTAAGGCAGACAAGATACTGTGCTGGGCATGAGCACTGATTCAGGCTTCAAGGTGTCTGGGTTCTGGCTTAATCTGCCTCTTCTCTTGCTTACTTCCCAATGCTTAGGCACTTCTGAGATGTTCCAAAATCTTTCCAGCTGCCACCTATTTCTGATGCTGGCTCACAAAACCCAACACCTGCTTTCAGTGCCTAATTTTAGGAGGATTTTTGCAGAATATATTTTTTTCCTGGTAAAACTTTGCTTACGCCTGGCCTGGCGGAAGGCATGTTACAGGTGGTTCCCCCCACCTGGTGCCCTTGTGGGAATGGGAATTGTGGTGATGCCTGGGGTTTGTGGTGTCCCCCCCCCCTGACCCCCCTCCCAAAAAAGGGTTCCCGAGAGCCAGGCACCATCCTACTTCACACCCGGCAAATCACTTAACCTCTCAGCACGTCGGCTTTCGCAGCTGTTAACACGGGGAATGGTTTTATTTCGCCTCCTCTCGTAAAGAGCATTGCGGCTCTGATCGACCCGAGGCCAAGCATTATTTCCACTTACAGATAAGTTGAATTTTGGCAGCTGGTGAGAGGGAGGCAAGCACATTCATCTGGGTAAAATCCCATGGCTGGAGAAATAGCCAACGGGGAAGTTTTATAAGGCAGGCACAAAGCAATATCAGCAATATCCAGAGCAAATCTTGTATCGGAGTTGTCATTTTTGCTCCGACCTGGCAGTGGTCGGCTGGGGAATTGGGGGGTCTGTGAGGAGATTGGAGCAGGTGAGCAGCAGAGCGGTGCTGGCCAGCTCAGCTGGGGTGGTGCTGACACTCACAGCACCCGACAGGTTCCTAAATACATATATTTCCAGGCAGCCAATTTGCCTCCAAAAAATTTATTCTTCAAGGCTTGTTCCCATCTGCCAAAAGAAAACATGTCATTTATAAAAAAACCCCCGAAAATCTAACGCTGACAGACAGGAGTGTGTTGTTGAGCTACAGCCCTCTGCTTTTACCTGAGCCAAGCGCCGGAACTGTGTGGGGAGACAGCCCTGTCACCCACATGCTTTATTAACAGTCAGCTTTTAATTGTGCTTTTCCCTTTATTCACAGTTCACCCTTTCTTTTTTCCAACAAATACCGCACTTGCGCCATTCAAATTTCTGCAAAAATGAGCCCAGGCAAAGTGACTCAGTCACTGTGCCAATTAAATACAAAGTCACCTCTTTTCCTGCTCCTAGTACAAGGGCTGTAAGTTAAAATCACTACAGTAATTTCAGTAATTTATGCTGTAATCCAGACTGATAAACTTGACTCCATGTTTCTAGCTCTGTCCTGCATCTTCTGCCCTCCCTTCCTGAAAATAAAGTCATGGTCCCCCCATGGGAAAGTTGAGAAAAGGTACAGTAAACTCCTAGTTATTTTAGAAGTCTTTAAGTGATTAAGGCAAAAGGATGGTTAATTATAATATTCTAAAAACACAGCTGCTAAAAAAAAAGTTTCCAGCAGCCACCGACTTATTATTTTGTCATCATCTTAGACATACTTATGACATATGGGAAAAATAAAAGATTAAATCTCCGTCCCCAAACTGCCCCCACAGCCACACAGTCCTGGAACAAGCAACATCTTCTGAAAGAAGGAGGCTCGGCCTGACTCCCTGCCAGTGTGCGCAGGGGCGGCTTCCAGCCCCACGTTCACTTTCACAGCCTTGAAAGCTGAATCCTCTGTGGGGTTTGCAAAACATCAGCTGGGAAAACTGTGGCTAAATCAAGAGCAACCACAGTTTGCCAGGGAACAAATATCCCAGCTTTGGCTGTACCGGTCTTCTATGCACTCCCGCTCATGTTTTCATTTCCCACACACCACGGAAATAGAAAAGTCATAGCTGGTATTGCCAGTGGGGCTGAATTATGGACCCCCCTAAAGATTTTCACTCTGCCTCAGTAAAGAGCAGCAGCCTTCTCCCTGTGCCCACATTGTTGCGGCTACCTCAGAAATAAATCTGCCTACAAGAGGAAACCACAGTATGTTTCCCAAAGGCGGATGGTGCCTTGGGTGGGGAAAAGATTTTATATCGCCAACCTATCCATATGTCGAGGTCAAAGTAAGGAGCCCTTGGTGTGGTGTGGCACCCGGGAAGTTGGGTGGCAGTGGGCAACTGTAATTGTCGGCAGCGTTATTTATGCTGGTGTGCTTTAAAAAAATCACCCACTTCATTTTAAAACAACAGATCAAGCAGGATGGCTTCTAACTTATGATCAAGGTGGAGACTGCTGAGGAAACCAGAGACACTCACATGAAAAGTAGATGTTGCTTCAAGCACTAACCAGAAGCTGTGGTTGAGTGGCACAGCAGTGTCTGTGGTGGCTTGGTGAGGAGACCAGACTTTCTATGAGTAAGGTCTGACCATCCCCTTATTACATCCAAGCCATAAGCAGCTAAGGAACACAAGATTAACCTTTGTGCTGCATTAATGTACCAGTTATACATAGTGCAATATAATTTCTTTTAGTTACATGGGAGGCAGAGACCATGGCTGTGATGGTGTTTGTACAAAGCTCTGGTAAAGGAAACCATCCACACTGGGAGGACAGCAGAGTGTCCCTAATTTCCCAGTGTGAGCATCAACTATCCTGATGTGGGAGGAAAGAAGGCATGCCAGCCCCCCAAAGAAACACTTCCAGCTCTTTATAGAGAAATGTCATTGGAGGTTTGGAGAAATATTGGCCCATGTTGGTTCCAAACCTTTCCAGATCTGTCTGTGGCACATCTCAGAATGCTGGCATTGCTTGGCATTGCTGCCCTGGCAGTTCTGGTTCTGCATAGGGGCTGACAAGTGCCAGTGCTGCAAGTGGCTCTCATGACACCCCAAATCCAGGACGTGCCTGTGTGTGCCTTTCTCCCAGCTATTTTTTCCTCCAGTGTCCTGTCACCATGGGCTGAGCACTCACAAACAGAGGTGACAGTGCTTGTCAGAGAGATCTGCAGCTTGAGTCTCAGGAGAAAGGAAAGTTTGGCCACCTGGGAGATGGCACCCATCCTGAAGCTAGACATGCGCAAATTTTTGAGGTGTGAGTGTAATGGAAACGTATGGACTCGTGTACATGGGTGTGTACGTGCTAGGGGTACCTGGCCCAGCTCCTGCAATGCAGAAAGCTTCTCTCCAGTCTCCCAGTTACACGACACCATTCCCAAAGCCTGCAAGGAAAAGTCTGCAGGAGGATGTGAAGCAAAAACTGGGGTAGCAGCAGGATGAAGAGTGGTAACCAGCATTCTCTGCCAACATGTTTTTCCCCATGCTTGCCACTCTCCGACCCTTTTTTTCCCGTGGAGCAGCTGGGATGTCGTGTACATGCACCAAACTACAATGTGTAAATGCTTGGTGCCACAGCCATGCCATCAGCTGGCCACCTGCATGGAGCTGAAATATGGCTGTACGGAGCACCAGGGCTCATTCCCTGAGGCAGGAAAGTGTCTGATCCCTCCTCTCCACTCTCTGACACTGCTTGTTTCACAAAAATTATGCAATAAAGTGGCCGTAGCAGCAGGGTGGGATGGTGCCTCACCCCAAAGCCACTCAGGCTAGTGGAGGTGGTGTCCCTCACTCTGGAGCCTCTGGGACAGGCCAATAACAGCAATAACACCATCAGAATTGTTCTCATGGGCTCACAGGGCTGCAGATCCTACCAGCAGCCACCTTCAGGCTCACACCAGTGCAGGGGAAGGTGTGCCGGCTTTCTGCTCCTCACAAGAACACCTGTCTGCGCTCAGGAGGTTTTCCCACTACTTCCCATGACAGGCTCATCCAAACACCTTTACTGTCATCATAGCTTATAACATAGACCAGCTTAAGTTTATAGTGCTGTTTTTTATAGAGGAGCATTTATTTCTTGTATCAACTCTCAAGGATGTTTTATCTGTTTTATATCCCATTGAATCCTCTGTGAAACTGCACTAGTTTACAATAATTTTATTACTTTATTAATTAAACGTTTTCCAACAAGCTAGCTATGGCATTTCTTATCATCAAGGGTTCCATTAGTTTTTAATGGTGTGAGACAAAATTACCATTTACCCACATGCAATTTAAGAAGCATCATTAACACAGAGAAAGCACCAGGTGGGATTTCTAATAGTTACTGTTTCTCATTTTTGTTTTTATTTAAAAGGAATAACTGGTTTTGAGGTTTTTGCTGCAAGGTTGCCAAATCCTCGCTTTGTTTTTTATGTTCAAGATAATTTAAAATAATGTTCTTCTATCTCCTTAGGCTCTTCTCCACACTATTTCCCTTATCAGCACATCGCATGGTGCGTACGCAGTGTCTCGGTGCAGCCGGGTGAGTGTGTTGTCTGCACAGTAATCACCAAGAACAAAGACTCATCTGCACGGTCAGTGAGCAGGGCTGGGGGGCTGCGTGTGCACACGTGTGCCTGAGACACTGCCTGGCTTTGCAGGGCTGTGGCAGGAGGGAGCTGAGCCACTGCAAGCCCCAAACCACATGCAGCTCCCACCTTGTGTGGCTCAGGGCCTGCAGGTGCTGGTCACCGGGCCCCACAGGAGCCATCCCAAGCTCAGGAGAGCGGGCTGTGCTCCTCGGACGTGCTCATCCATGGCATCAGGGACCAGCACCGTGAGGACAGGAAGTGGCAACCTGCCTTTTTAAAGTTCCTGAGAAACTTTGACACAGTTTGATACTGGTGTTGCATGTGAAAGACAAGGGAAACCCCAGGACTGTAGTAAATATTTATCTTGAAGGAAATGAGAATAATTAAATGGCACTTTCATTACTATGTTCTATTCAATTATGCTGACTATTAACTAATTGCTGACTCAGTCCATTTACATGTTAATAAATGTCTGCGTTTAAGGTCCTCCTTGGTTAATTTTCTAGGTTTAACAATATGGAATTGCTGGTCTTTTTTTTCCCCACGAACTCATTGCTTTTGCTCAGTTCTGTGACCTCCTGCTGCCACGCATGGATGGGGGTGGTGCAGCCCTGCCCCTGCCCATGGGGCACGCGGTGGGTCCGAGCTGGGGCCTCGCCGGCGAGATGGAGCGCGAGGGTCCAGATGGTGCACGATCCCATGAACCGCTGAGCGCGAAGCGCGCGGGAGGGTGTTAGGGATATTTAGTGGGATGTGTTTGACAAGGTGTTTCCTTATTTAAAGGGGAGGGGAGGAAAAGGCAGATGGTGTGGCTGTTTCTAATGACATTCCCTGGCTGGGTTTTTTAACAGCAGACATAAGAGGGGCATAAGCACCTGACGCGCCTGTCTGCTTGGCTGCTGGGAGGGAAGGGACGCTGACAAAACAGGTCCCATCACCACCCTGCTACCTGTTCTGCTTATTTAATATGCCAGGGCACCTGGTGAGGCTGATGGAAGGGTCTGTCCTGGGCCAAAGTCCCCAGAGCCACTGGTCCTACCCTGCTGCAGTGTTTACCACGTCGCTCTGTCACGTCACAGCCACATAGCTTGGGGGAAAGAGCTCTCTTTCCCAGAACCCCACCACCCCTGTTTTGCTTCCCTGCACCCCTCTCCCTCCAGCCTCATCCTGTCTTATTTTCCTGCTCTCTCAGCCCTCATCTCGCCCAGGTGGCTGTGCTGTCACTGCCAGCACTGTGCAGGTCTGTCCCACTGCAGGTTGGAGCTGCTGCCTGCCCAGTGCCCTCCTGGAAACACCTGGGGTGATGCTCTGGGTGGGAGAAGGGGGGTTACAAGTGGTGTTTTCCTCTTCGAGGTTTTAAAGCACTCTACAATCAGAAGTGGTCTGATATTTTTTTTATGCTTAGGAGCATCTATTAAAATAGAAACAAATTCTGAATTTCCTAAATGGGCAGATAATTGTTCCATGACGGAGAGCAAAGAAATGCACAGCGATGTCCTCTGCTTTAAAAGTACGCCGCACTGAACTTCTGGTCAGATAAATTTCTAATTAATTTGCTTGTGCAAGACATGGAATAAAAGCTCTGATTATATATTAGAGCAAGAGGTGCAAAAATATCTTCCTGCATGCTTCCAAATTATCCTGTTTCTTGCCTGCAAAGGGACTCTGGGGTGGCCGTCCTGGGGGCGACGCCACCGCAAGCCCCAGGGGGAGTCACCAAAGTATCCTGCCCCCCCTCAGGATGCCAGGGGGTGGGACAGCTCCCGCACCCCCTGCCTGGCAGGAACCCCCTGCCTGGGCCGGCGGCCGGCTGGGTGGGTTTGGAAGCGGTGCCAGGCGGGCAGGCGGGCAGCGCAGAGCTGTGACTGGCACTTTATGCTAATGGCTCAGCCATTATTTATTCCTTTGGAATTCATTACAATCGCATTATTTGCGATCGGCTCGTTTAGTGTCACGAATGCATCCGTAGGATTTTTTTTATTGTGACCTAATTAATAATGAATGATTCCGTTTTGAAGCGCCGCCGTACGCAGGGTTTCAAGGCGGGCGCAGGAGTTCCAGCGAGCGCCGCTCGGCTGCTCCGTGCAAGGTGACAAATGTGCCAGCAAGCGCTGCTCTGCGGCCGTGGCCCCACGGGCAGAGGCCAGGCAAGGGCTCCGCAGGCTCCACACAACTTCCCTGTGGCCAGCAGCCCTCAGCCCAGGCGTCCTGTGCAGCAGCAGCTTTCTCTCTATTCAGAGAGTACATATTTTTCTTTTTCTTTTTGGCGGCAGCAGCTCAGAGCTGACTCTTCTATCAAACCCAAAGTGGAGCACTGACCTTGTCTAAAGCAGGAAAACACTTCAATGGTATTTTGGGAAAATTCTGTCTCAGTTTTCGTTGACCAGTAATATATTTGGGTATTGTAAAGCTGTGCAGGAAGAGAAGATCTTCACTGACAGAAAATCTTTACTATTTTACTTAAAAGTAAATATTTTCTTTGAACATGGTACTTTCAAAAAAGCCCCAAAAACAACCCCCCCCCCCAAACCACTTAATTTTTTTTACATCAAATTTCCAGCAATACTTAAAAAGTAATTTTATTTTGAAGTGACATCGACTTTTCTAATTTTTTTCCCTCCTCGAGAGCTTGGCAATACCCAAAAGAATACACTCTCTTTTTTCCCAAGAAAGTTCTCACCCAAATCTTTTGCCAAGACCTACTTTTACATGAACCCATGCCATCCATCAGCTCCATTTCACAGTGACCCCAAGCCTGGGTTAATGTGGCTCCACAGCATGGAAATGGCTTCATCCTTCCCTACTCAACACCTCCTTGCTAAAAATGTTTCAGTTCATCAGCAAGGATGTCAGTTCACGCTGATGTCTGGGCTAAATTCGTTCCTGGAGGAGCGGTGCAGGGAAGTCCCTGTCCCCTGCAAACCCATCTCAGCTGAGCAGGTTGATCCACACCGTATTTTTTTATTTTCACAAAGTCACGTTATTTCAAATCTCCCTGCGGAGCAACAAGCACATTTTTAAAATATTTGTGAAAGCCTATAAATAGCTATAATGATATAAATAATACTTTTGTGAATGCAAACCTACTCCTCTGCTTCCCACAAGCACAGCCTTGGGGGAGGCTGTAAAAGGGCAGTGTGGCAGCTCTGGGTTCAGACAGACGGGAACATTTACTGGGAAGCAACAGCTTCTCCTTTCCTCCCACCCGGGGTACACCCACATCCCTCGCAGCATTCCAGGGGCTTATCTCCCTCTGGGGTGGTGGGAGCTGGGCAGAACCAAGGTGGTGGCTGCCAGCTTGGTTTGGGTTTTGCAGCAGGAACCTTGCTGCTCCCAGCCACCCTGGCAAGCAGCACCCACGCGGCAGGGAAAAGCCCACCTGTGAGCTTCATACCTTTGACACAAGTACTGTAGACAATTTCAGATTTTTAAGGTTAAAGCAATGATCTTGTTTCATTTTTCTACAATGAATACCTATAACTCAGGTAATCAGCCTGAACTAACAGCAAAAACTGTGTCTGGTTGTGGTCTAACTTACAGATATAGCTAAAGTTGTGACATATTATGAATTTTCTTTTATGTAGCTATTGTTGGCTACATTCTGAGAGAATGATTCTCTTGCTCATCCCTGCTGAGAGTTTCTGGTTGGCATAAGACCTTAAATCCTTTATGAACAGCTGCAAGACAAACACACGAAGTACTTGCTAACATCAAGTCATAGAATACTTTGCACTAATACTTCAGGACCAAATTTCCTAAAAAAAAGGTTACAGCAAAGAAGGATTTTTAGAAATCTATTTTTGCTCATGGTGTGACATTTTAAATAGCAAGGGGAAGGGCTCCTTGCCCACTCCCTTTGCAAAACCTCCTGATAGTGCCATGCCACTGCCCGGTGGGAAGTCCTCCTGGGCAAGCAGGACCTCCTGCCTGTGCTGGTGCATGCTGCTGCAGGGCTGGATTCCTCCCACACATTGCTATTGGCTTTTGGTCCTTACAGAGCAAATTACTTAAGTAAAAGTCCTTTTAGGACTACAAGTAGAAGCCTTTTGTGTCAGAAAGTTCGTAGTGGAAACTCCTAAGTTAGGACAGGCTTGTGCAGCTTGCTATGTTTGGCCATCCGATTCCTCTTCTCAGGTATAATCACTTGGGACAGTCCCACAGTAGCTTTTTTATGTGTAGAAGACATGGGTGTACAGAAATTTTCAAGGAAAGAAGGAAATAACTGAAGGCCTGAACCTTTCCTTCAGTGCATGGGAAGGTGAAGGAAGTTGTTAGGAGCATTGTTGTCCCGCCAGTGCACACAGGATCTGCCTGTCCCCACCACGGAGGTGACAAAAAGCTGTGTGATAACATCTGTCTCTCAGGAACATTAAAAAACTAAAATGTATGTTCATAAGGTGCCTTCAAAGCCTCAGAAAGAAACCCCCAACCATGGTCACTGTAGAGGCTGCTGCCTCTCAGAACACAGTGTCAGAAGCTCAGGAGCTTCCCTCCAGTGGGGCCACCTGAAGGGCTGCACATCACCTGTCCCTTTGTTCCTTCTAAATAAACAGAAATCAGCTACTCTGACTGGTGTGCAAAATCACGTAACACAAACAGCAGGCAAGTCAAGTGATGTCTTCTTTGTTGTGCATGTATAGGTATACACATATAGGTATCCACACCCATTTCAGTACTTTATCGGTGAGTACCTGGAGGTGGGGTGTGTGGGGAGTAGGTGTGTTTTGTTTGCTTGCGTGATCACTGCAGAGAAATCCACATTAAACAGGGAATTGGAGACTGTGTTTCTCTATATGAAATCCAGCTTAATTTTAGAGCAGATACTGCTACCAAAAGCGCTGCCAGAGTCTGCATTGCACAACTCCAGACAGCATCTTTCATAAAACAATTATATTTTTTCTAGATGTAGTGAAAGCCTTGAAAAAAGTTTACTTGATGTCTAACCAAGCAATGCTGCATCTTCAAATTTGAAGGAGAGCTCAGAAAGTTAGTTTTTTATTATTCTTCATTTAAGTATTATTTTTTAATTGCAGCGTATTAAACATAAAATCTGGTACAATCTTTAAAAATAAATAGAACCTAACTATAAATGGGCCCTGTTGTGTTTTTATCTTTGACAAGCAAGTAATTGCTTCTCAAATTTATCAGTTTGTTTATGCAAAAACCATTTACCAAGCCTAGCTCAAAAGCATCAATTTCATCATTATCATCTTATTAATTTAGCCAAGCTATAACACAGCTGATTATTCCTGAGTAATATCCTCTGCAGCACATCATGTGTGGCAAAACCATCTGTACAGTACCTATTTAATAAATAAACCCTCGGCTAAATGTCTCTGTTTATTGAGAACTAATGTTTATAGAAAATATAATGGAACTCAATAAATAACTCAGCTTCATCAACCTGCATATGAATCAGTATGAAGAACGCTGACATCATCACCTTTCAAGTACCAGAGAAAGCAAAATTACCCAAAAGAGCTATAGAGTCAATATTAAGGCATTAAAACTGCAATGAAGGCATATTAATGCTTAAAACTTCATTGTTGGCAGTAGAATTGCCACCACGGACATATTTTATAACTCTAAGAATACTTAGGCTTTATGACTGTTTCTTTGTTGAGTGCCTTGCACTTAATGTAGTTTTCCACTTTAAATAAAAAAAACCCTCAAGATCTTANAAAAAAAAAAAGGAGAAAAAGAAAATTGCTGATTCCAAGCATTCATTTTTAAAATAATGCAAACTGCTGATTTGAATTGTTCGGATGGAGGAAAAGACAAACTTATTTAACTCCATGCTTCCTGAGCTCCTGGCAGCAGGCATGGGGTGTGCTGAGGTGAAAATTGCTCAGCAGCACTGCACAAAGATTACAGAGCAGTCCATGCACAGCCTAAGACATTATTAATAGAATTCCTGGGTTTAGGGGAAAGAAAAATGAATAGAGTCGCGGCAGACATTGGGATACTTATTGATCGCTGGTTGTTCCTACAACAGCAGCTCTCACTCGTTTATTTGATTTGGTGCTTTACAACTGCTTCTCTACCACAAATCAGGCATTTAAAACATATCTCTACACCATCAGCAAATAGTAACGGATTAATTTCTTACAGCTCCTTTCCTGGGGCCCTCTGAGAGCTATTTTTCTTTGTTTATATTTTGCTGTCTTTATTTCTGAGGAATATCACTCCGTGCATGCAATTCAGGCGAGGGCACCGCAAGGCTGCAGGCATGGGTGGACATCCAGTCGGCATCACCTTCTGCAGTCCCCCCAGGTGTCTCCAACAGGTCGTAATTCCATGGGAGACAAGTCTCTCCTTGATGAGTGCAAAGTCCCACCACTCTGCGTCAGTAACGCGGCAGCTCCAGCTCTCGTGAGGGATCAAGGACACACAGTGCACATTCTTACGACTTCTTGCAGCATTTCCCTGCCCGCAGGCAGGGCCGGCCTCCCCAGGGTCCCTTCTGGGGGGAGAGAGCGGATCAGAGGGACCAAGTGTAAGGCACAGAAAACATATTTCATAATCCCCTCATTAGCGCACACGTGATGGGAAACACTTAAGGGTGTGAATATTTTTAACACTGTATATGTTTACATAAAAAATGTGATTTACACAAATCTTCATTTGCTACGCTGTATAAACTTGCTGCATGGATTAGAACTGGTCCGTCATGCTTTCCTGGGAGAGACAGAAAAGGGACACTAAGGTCTGAAGAACCTGCTTCTTTGCTTCCCGTGGCCAAAAATGGCTTGAAAAAAATAAGAAAAAGTTAATGTGCTTCTGAGTTATGAAAAAAATGCATTTTCAATTCTTGAAACATTTTGACCAGACAACTAGAGAAACAAAGCAATAAGCAAAAAATCTCTAATGACTACAAATGGAAAAACTTGAGAGATTTTTCTCCAGTAGGAGAAAATCTGGGGGAGCCCCCAGCCACCTCTCTCAGCTTGCAGACTGCTGTGGCATCCTGAGGTCCAGCTGTCCCCCAGTGCAGGGGCTTGGACTTGGGATGAATTCCCCCCTCACACCCTGCAGGCAGCAGGAATCAGTGCCACATCCCGCTGCAGCCGCCTTTGTTAACTCTCATTCAGACAGAGTTTTTGGGGAGCAGTTGTTGGCCCCTGAGCCTGAGGGACTGCTGCTGGGCAGCAGAGACAAATCCCCACATGCTGGCCACCTGCAGCACCCAGGTCCACTTTTCTAAAGGACTTTCAGGCTGGCAAAGGGCAGGAGCATCACCAGTTGGATCATGCTGATCTCTGCTAGTGACAAGGCTGACGGAAACAAGCTGGGTGCAATCCCACATTAAATCATCACGTCCGAGCATCTCAGGCGCTCTGCAAGTGCCTTGAGTTTTTCCCATTCTCCCTAACTTATGTTGCACATATGCAGCTCTTGTTTGCCTTCCTGAATAAAATAGCAGATCCACAGCGCTTCGCCGCCTAATGAAACTGAACATATTTAGAACATATGTGAGCCCGCTCGTTGCGAAAAGAACCATTTGTGGTTAACGAAGAAAGTATTCATGGTTTTGCTGCTAATTGCAGGGCGGTCTGCGTTTTCTTTCTGAGGAAAGAAAAAGGTAGCGCTGCAGTTGGAAGCACACAATAGAAGCATGGCGCCTTTTTTTTTGCTGAGTTTTGATGCCTTCGGGTAAGTGAATCGATCCATGGGGCAAGGACACGGATGGGGGAAAAATATCATTGATAATCCTTCTGTGGTTGTACATCAGCTGAAAACCCGTATGTTTCTTTTAATTATTACTCACACTGCTCATGAAAAGATGGGATATTTTCCTCACTCAAAGTCGATGGAGGTTTGCCATCTATTTTCCAGGGCTGGAGACTGGCAGATCACAGCGACTCCCAGGGAGCAGCACTGCCTACCACAGCCTCATGACCAGGGCTCTGCTGTGGCTCAGGGGCCAAGAGAGTTCTCCTCCTCTCCCGGCTTCCAAGATGCTATTTCTTGGCCTTTAAGGTGTGCTGGGAACTCAAACTGCTCATGAGAAATGTCACGAATGCAATATATTAGACAATGTACTGAAAGTATAATGCATTATTATTAATCACCATGTTTCAACCTACTGCTCTGTGGCAGGCACCAAACCTCCACTAATTTTGGAGTATTGTATCAACACAAATTTTTCTAGCCAATATAATTTTTTGGATTTTTATTAATTGAAGTGTCTTATCATAGCCTACCCTCAAAATTACCCCTGAAGCCTCCCTTTGCTTCTAAAGATAAATAATGGTTTTTTTCTTTAAAAAGAGAATTAAAATGGTGATTAATATCTCCCTCAGAAGTATAAACTGCTGCATCATGAAATGTGAAAGAAATCTTTTGTCACTATCTTTACCAGATTCAGAAATTCAACATAATCTGTGGCTTGAGAATATATTAGTGAGTGAACAAACTGATACAGAATGATCACAGAACTGGCAAGTCCCAAATGAACCCTAAATTAGAAGCGCGTAAACCATCAATGCACTTGAAGGGACCAATAAGAGTTTTAGCAGAGAAAAATCAGGATCAAAATATGAGATAAATGCTGCAGGGCAGAATATACAATTTTAAAGGCTTATTCATATGTTATACAGAGAACTGAGCTGATGTTACACAGTCAGTGCTAATGTATCTGCCTGAGTGGGAGGCTGACAATTTAATTCAGAGAAAGAATTTAGGTTTTGAATGAGTTTGCACGCGTACGGAGAGTTGAAGCACTGAGGAAAAGGGCTTAGTTTCTAATGAACGAGTGTTTCAGAGGGCTAAAGTTTTAATACCTGGTTTTGGTGTCCCTGGCTGCTGACAAGATTGGAGTTGCTGTAGAGGGGCACTTGCCACGTTCCTGCACTCAATGTCACGTTGTGTTCCTGAAAATGCAGGACTGAAGGAGGAAATGGGGAAAGGACTCTGCGGACAAACCCTGTTGTTCACAGCAATACTGCGCTGCAAGCAGAAGGGTTCAAAGACAGAACCAACAGCAGGGCTCAGGCAGATAGGACAGCAAATTTTCACCTTGTGGGCTTGTGCAGGCTGTCCATGCTCCCCTCAGGGGACTCCGATACGGGTGCTGGAGCATGCTGCCGGGTGGGTGCCGGCGGGCTGGGTCTCAGCACGAGGGAAGGAGAGAAGAGGGGCACGCTGCTTTTCCAAAGCCCAGGTCCTGCCTCCTTGCCGGGGCTTGGTGAGGGTCATGTGGCACACTGGGACCAAGACCAGCCTTGGGATGCAGGTGATGGCATTTCAGCTGGTTGTGTGAGACTTCTGCCAGAGCCATTGGGTTTATGGCAATGAACACTTTCCCGAAGGGTGCCTTAACTGACAAAATCCTGGTGGCTGCAGGTGAATAAGCTGCACACTTCCCGGGCACTGGAAAGGAGAGGGAGAAACTGAAATACAAAATGCAGACAAGATATTAATTTTTGCCTCTAATATTTTATGAAGAGTAAAGATTCCCTTTACAGCTGCCTGGCTGCTTTTAAAGAGTACTCAAAAGGGATATATTCCTGATTACGTCCTTCTGCCCCACTGCTCTGACAGTCATACATTGCTCTGCAGTCCAAAACCAAACTAATGTGAATGACTTAAAATAAAGTGCACTCTTTTGAGTGTTCATAAATAGTGATTTGTGGCACGTTATCACCGAGACTATGAGTATGCCATATAGCAACACCATGGCAAAGTACAGTTAGCATAGAAAAAAGTTTAGGGCTTGGGCTGGAGTAAAACCACCAACAGGACACTACTGTGGGGAAAACCTGGCTGAAGGGAAAACTGGGCTCTCCTTCACTTTCCAGGGAGACATGAAAAACCAATATGCTTGTGCTTGGTACAATAACCTTACAGCAACTGAGAAAGAAGGTAAGGAGATCATTGGAGCGAGGTAATTGTAATGAAGCAAGACTTAATGCAGCAGCCTTCCTGCAGCTGAAGGTCCCTGACCATCAGCGTGTCCTGCCAGGCTCTAACCCCACTGTTCCTCACCCCACTGTTCCTCACCCCGCTGTTCCTCACCCTCATCACTGGCCAAGGCAGTAGGGAGCGCCGTGCCACCATCGCAGCATGCATACCAAAATAGCCTCAGCAAGGCTGTTAAGAAACTAAATTACATCCTTGATGTCTGCTGACTTCCAGAGGGCTGGTTTTGTTTACAGGATGGGTAAGAGCCAGTGGACTCAGCTCAGCAAGAATAGAAACCCCTCCATTACTGTGAGGCCGGACAACAGATGGCAGGAAGGTCATGGGCTGGGTTTGTAACCGCAGGGCAGCCAAATGCTGATCTGGTCTTTGGGGACATACAGGCTTGGCCAGCAATTCCCTGTCACAGGGGGCGTTTTGGGTGCACTGCTCTCCACCACCCCGCTGATGATACAGTGGCTCGGGGCACCCGAGGTGCAGGTGGCCCGCAGGACTGTTGGCATCGGCTTCCACCCACGCTGCAGCAGGCGAGAGACACCCGCAGGGAGCCTGAGAGGTCAGGAACCGGTCCCTCCAGGCTATTTCAGGCTGGTGATTGCAGGTTGTGGCTTTTACTCCCCTCTGCCGTTTGACTCAAATGTGGTTTGATGGAGAGAGCAGCCAGGGGTGAGGAAGGGCTGTGAGGTTGCTCTGGGGTCAGACTCATTTGCAGTGCTAAGAGCCACTGACGATGTCACCGGGAAGGTGGATGATTATCTGGCACCTTGACATCAGACTGAGTGGTGCTGCTCAGTGCTGCTTCTGCTGGGGCTGCCTGGACTAACACACCCCATCACTGCATTTTCCCTTTCCATAGCCACCCCCCAGCTGAGGCTCTGGGTTCACCCAGAGCTTGATTAATTCAGCGGGGTCTTTCAGCCCTTATGTACCTCTTGACCAAGGTGCTCCCAGGTAACAAGAGCAGTAATTATGAGTTCCCAAGTGCATGACCATTGCACTTCCTTCCAGCACCCTGACTTTGGCCATCCAGCTGTTCCAGTACCACATTCCACTCTGCCCACCACAGCAAATTTCATGGGGACATCACCACATTTGTGTCAAGGTAAATAGCTAAAATAAAGAAACAGTCTGGTCCCAAGAAGGATGCTTAAAAAAAGGGTGAGTAACTACCCTCTCATGCCACACATCCCTCTGAAGTGTATAAAGTCACCGTCTCTGCCACCATGGATTTGGGGATTACTGCCTCTGTGTGATGCTGCCCATCAGCTCTCACTCCCTGACTCCCCTTCTGCCTGCAGCACCGCTATCACCAGGAAAAACAGGGACAATTTATTTTGGGCCACTCCAAAATTACCTTTAATTCTTAGTGCAATGTGCCCCTGCTTTTCTCCTTCTCTTTGTTTTCTTTGTCTTTATTCTGATAAAGAATTGTAGTTTGTTTTATTTTCCTTTGCAAGGTCTACTGCAGCTGCAACAGAAGCTTCTCTTGCCTTTTGCATGATACTTCATAAAAGGCAGTAGCTCTTGAATGTGGAGTGAGCCAGAGAGCATTATTTCTGAGGTACCTCAGTAATAATGCACACACCATCCTCCACAAATAAGAAAATAATGTCATTGCCAGGTTAACTGTTTCTTGAGAAATACAGAATCCCTATTCCTGGAGGCAGCTGTTCTCTGTTTGATGGAGGAGCACACTGTGGCAAACCAAACTGAATTGCCAGGCTGCAGCTTCACTGGGGAGCTCCAACAGTGCAGAGCTCCTGCCTGTCTCCTGCTGGGGCAGAGGGATCTGCCACCAGCTCCCTCTTCCCAGCAGGAATCTGGGATGCCAAGGCTGTGGCAGGGGTGCACTACAGCCCAGCCATCTGGAGTGCCTTACAGCCCAGTGCTGCTGAGCTCCAGTAAGGCTGTTACATTCTGACCCACAATTACCCATTTAGGTTCTACTCCATTGGCAAAACTGTTTCCCATAGAAAACAATAGGCTCCTCTGCTTGCCAAAAGTAGAAATCACTCCTATTGAAAGGGACTTGACAGGAGTGTAAATAAATAGACATACCTTGAAACAGAAACATTGGAGGAAGGTTAATTTCTGAAATCTCTAACTCAGATGTCAGATCAGATTTGTGAATAGTGAAGAACATAAACAAGTAGATGAGAAGACCATGATTAATGAAAATCAATTAACTGTGTAAGAGGGGATTTTGCAATCTGGAAGACAAAACCAGGTGAGCAGACCCCTGCCAGGTGCTCTTGGCAGGGCAGCCAGGTAGGAACCAAGGACGGCTGGGGCCAGGTCCTTTTCCCCCTTCCATCGGGACAGAGGAGCTGTGCCGGGTACCACACCAGGGATGCACCAGGCTCATGCCCTGCCCTGGGGTTCTGGGAGGGCCTGTGGCTCCCAGAGCATGTGGCTGACACCTGCCTGGGGGTTCTCCCTCCAGCCCCTCTTCCCTAGCACCAGCTGCTCACCAACACAGCCAGCCCTTCCCTCCAGCCTCAGTCCCAGCTCACACCAGAGCAGCACAGCTGCAGCCAGAGAGAAACGAAGTGTCTCTCAATGCAGGAAGGTGGTTAAAAAACATAATCTAAATCACTAACCCTTAAAAATAATAAAAAATTGGCCTGAGCATGTCACCCTGCACAGCCATTTCCTCTCCTCTCTGGCCCCAGGTGCTCTGCAGCGCTGCAGGGTGGCCTCAGGGCTGCTCCCCGTGCCAGGTCCCTGGTGCAGCATGGGGGGCTTGCCCGGCCAATGCAGCACGGGCCGTGGGCTGATCCTGCGGGGATGTGGCACGGCGTGGCCGCACCACACCCGCTGGCTGGGGCAAGAGATGTGCTGTGCTGCAATTGGGTTTCCCTCGTCCTGCAACTATAATTAGACTTCTCAGTGTTAATACGTTGAATTAAACACCTACTTCTGGGAGGGGAGAAAAACAGCGGGTTGTATTTTTTTTTTCCTCTGCAAGTACGCAATTTACTGCATGCTGTAATTTGTCTGCATGCTGTCTCTTTTTTTTGGGACACATGTAATTTTGCTTTGATGAATGACACACATTAGTGATAGCCCTGCTTTGCTGGCCGGGCTGGGGAAGTAGGCACTGACAGCCCGCGGGACGCTTACAAAGAAACTTTGTCAGCAACCGCAGGAGCCACGGCCTTTCCAAAGAAAACAAGCTGCGAGAATGGGGTTACTGAGGGACCATGCTGATGGCAGGTCAACACTGATGCTCTGCAGATGAGGTATCCCAAAGGGGATCAGCATCCCAGCAGGTCATGATTTTGATGGGATTTACCCCACAGCCCCTATTTTTCTGTCGAAGACGAGGAATAGCAGCAGGGAGATGCTGGGGGAGTGGAGGCTCAGCAGAGGCAGGCTTCTGAAGGGGAGGGGGCGTCACGGGGCAGAGCGATGCCAGCCAGAGGGGGCCAACCCCCGGCAGGCGTCACTTTCCCCCGACGTCTGCCCCATAAGGGCTGCCATACGGGCAGCAAATAAACCACTTGCCATATCCCTTCTAATAGGGGCCGGTGGATGGGTGGCAGGAGCCAGGAGCGGCGGTTTGCTGCACAGCCTGCCAGTGAATTCGTGACTCCCATCCAAGCACTGGAGAAGCGACTGGCAGTGGGGGAAAGACCTTATGGCATGCAACAATATTTGGAAAACATTTTTTTTAAAACCTCAGGGAAGAGAAGACTAAACATCTGAGTTTTCTGTTAATAAGCTCTCTTAAACAATGAGCTTCAGCTCTTCTGACCCTGGTGTGCTGCATGGGATGGCCTTTCCTCACTGAAACTGAGGCCAGGGGCTGTGACACTGAAGCAGGAATCAAAGGCACATAGCCCTCAGTGCTGCTGGTAGAGTAGTGCTGCCTCTCTAGTTGTTTAAAATGCTGAGAGGAAAGCATGTATTTAGTCTGAAGGGAACTAACATATAAATGGTGCAGAGGTGCTGCCTGAGCATGGGTTCAGTGCACACCGGGAATTGAGGAGGGATTCCTGCACCAATGAGATGCTTTGCTGCCAAGCTGCCTGCAACCAGAGCACAATTTTGACCCCCTGACGGAAGGAAAGAGGCTCTCCTTAAGTACAACAAGAGACACAAGTATGAGCAATTGCTTGCCAAGCAGAAATGATCATCTCTCCGGCACTCAGTTTTAAGGAGGGCTGGCTGTTCTCTCCTGTGTGAGGCGTCTCCCCTCCCTCCCAAGCAGGCTGCTGCCTCCTGAGAGCCTCTCACATCATGATTATCAGTGCTGGAGTGCACTTAACCTCTCCCAAACAAAGCCAGCCTGGATCAAGATCGGCTCTTCAGCAAGGGTCACTTGTCCCCCAGTTCATGCCACTGCCACCAAGCCATCAGGTAGCATGAGTTAGTGTATTGTGAACTCGCCACAGCCTTCATTTATTTGGTAAAATGAAAGATACTAAATCAAAGACCCCACAGCTCATTGCTCTGTCACTTAATTTTGCAACAGCGACTCTTACAAAGATAGAGGAAAAGACATTTAAAAGTCAGAATACAAAGCAGGTTAATGGCTTGTGAGAAAGTTTTGACATCTGAAGGCAGGACCTGACCCGATTTGCTGGGAGGTTCCTGCTGCAGGAAGAGCCTGCAGGGTGGGTCAGTCCTGCTGCCAGCACCTTCGTGAAAATCCACCCTGTCACCATGGTCTCCTTCCCTTTGATGTTGGGATAATAATCTTCCAAGCTGATAACTAGGCCTGTGCAATGCCCTGTATGGCACATGGGCTGCTCCTACAGCCAGGAATGCCTGGCTCAGATCCCACAGTTCAGATCCCACAGCTGGGCAGGAGCATGGACAGCTGCAGGACACACATCCCACCCCAAAAACATGCTCTTGCATGCTCTTCTGCATGGTCCCATGTGCAGATCTGTGCAGATCTGTGCTGGGTAACCCAGCTGCTGGAGCAGCCACAGTCAGGCCATGGACAGAGCATTTTGGGTGCAGAGCAGAGGGGGACTGCAAGAAGCAGGGAGAGCTGGAGACAAAACCCCACTGGACCAGGTGGATGCAGTCACCTGTGCATCACCACACTGGGGACAGGAGGGCACTGCACTGTGGGATAACAGGGCCCATGGTTTCCTGGGTGATGGGTGGTTTGGGATGATTGAGTCTGCAGAGCTTCATAAAGCACTCAGGGATCAGACCTGCTGTCCCAGGGGCAGGGGGCAGTGTGGGCATTGTAGGGCTTCAGTGCCAGGGCCCACGGGAACAGGAAACCTGGGCAGCACATAAACAAATCCCATTCAGCTGGAGGGTAAATGCAAGCTGAAAAACATCTGGGGAAAGCTAATTCAAAATACATATGGTTTTTCTCTGCCCAAGTGATCAGGAAGACATGTTCATTCCTACAAATGGGTGTCTGTGTAGGGACTTGTGCCCTTGCCTGGCTGCTGCAGCCTGGGGATAGGGACCAGCCACCACTGAGGAAGTCACAGGAGAGCCCACACAGCAGATATGTGCCCCAAAATATGCTGGCAGTACCCCTGGCCATGAGCAGGGAAACAGAAATCGGGAAGGGGGTGGCCTAAAATGACAGAAATGTTGCTGGGGACGCCACAGCAGCAGGTCTTGGGGCTAGAGGAGCCCTTGCAGCTGTGACCACTTTGGGGCAGAACAGAAATACTGCTGTGATTTCTTAGCAGTGTCCTTGCAGCATCAAGAAACAAGGAGAAGGGGCTCCTCATGCAAGACCCAGGCAAAGGCATCAGAAGAAGAGAGGGCTGATGACCCAAAGTGTTTACAATCCCAATGACGACATATAAAACTGCTAGCATTCAACAAATCTGGTTGATATCATTCCTTCCCCCTCAGGCAAGAAGGAAACCAGCTCTTTAAGACAGGACGCCTCTATGCAGCCAAACATAACACCCGTTCTTGTGCAAAGCTTTGCAGGAAAAGATTAAAACATCCTGTTGTTTCCCAAGCCTGCTCCAAGCCCCCTCCCTGAACAACCGCACTGCGCTCCACCAGTACTGGGCAGTGTGCGCGGAGCTCCTGGTGGGGACCTGGGGACAAGGAGGAGGGAGAAGCAGGAGACCCCTCAGTCTTCCCATAAACTCAGCTCAGTGAGGGTGCTGCACTTTGGGAAATCCCATTTGCACCAGTAAAAATGTGCTGGAACTCAGCAAGTTTATGTTTTTCCCAGCCACTGTGCACAAGACCTACAGTATGAGATGAGCTGAGGGCAAGAACTTTAATTGGCTGAAATTGAATCAAAGCTTTAGGAGAAAATCTAACTAGAAATGTGACCACATCTGGTAAGCTACAAATGTTTGTAGCTTAAATTTCTTTTTGCTTAAATTTGCTTCATATCACCTGTCTCTCTGAGTAAAACCTGGTCCTTGCTGCACCCAAGGACAGAAGTGCTGGAGGATCGTCACGGCGTGGAGGTGGCACTGAGCTGCTGGCACTGAGCCGGTGGCACAGAGCTGTGCTCAGGCAATGGGCTGCACTGATGGTATCAGACTGCAGGAAGGACCAATTGCAAGGACAGCAGGCAAATCCCACACTATTCTCTCTACCTCTTTGGATAAAAGGGTTGGGATGGAAAGAGAAGTCACCAGCTGGTGGGGGGGTGTCATGCTTTGCTGGGCTCATGCCCAGCACTTGGCCCCTCTGTTGGGGCACCAGTGCCCAGCGGGCAGGAGCAGGGGCTGCCTCCTTCCTCATTTTCCCAGAGTTCGGCAATGCAGGTTGCCAGGAACATGCCAAGGTGCTCTGTACCCCCTACCTTCTGCAGCACAGGGGAAAGTAATTTATCTTAGCATTGCCAAGATTTGGATATTTACCGCCAGCTTGTCTGGCTGGTCGCCTCCAAGCATGGAGCCAGAGGGATAGCAGCCTGCAGGGCATTGTGGTCGGCTTTTGTGAATGGCAAGAAATGCTTCAAGACAATGGAAATAAAAGCATTTTGGGAGCACTGGATGAGAAAGCCGGAGAAGCCCCACATTGTTCCCGAGTCCCTAAAACATCTCCTTGGATAACACAATCGTATTTAAGAATGAGAAATAGAGGGCAAAGATTATTTTGAAGTGTGAAATTAACACACTCTTCACCTCCCGTCAGGGAAAACTTTCAAGGCTTCCAAGGATAAAGAAAAGGACCCAAGGACCTGAGCCGCCTGCGATCTGCAGACGCCACCGCTCTGCCGATGCTGGAGACCTTGAAGCGAATAAGCAGGGACTCAACAACACCATCAAGGGACAGGGACGAAGAATCCTTTTACAAAACACTGAGGTGCCATTGATTGCCAAGACAATGCCTGAAAAAGCTTCGCGGCAGGAGGGAGATAATCGAGAGGGCTGAGGGGTCTGCCCCTCCCAGCTCCACGGGACTGGAGAGGTGCCAGGGGCTTCCTTACGGCTTTAGCCCTTGGACACATCATCAGGGAGCTGGGGACAAGCAAAAAAATGGAGCACAGACACCAGCCACGCACAGTGTAGAGCGACTACTCACTGTCCTTGCAGCAGAGAGGGAGGAGAGCGGCTGAGAAATCAGAGGGAGAAAGACAGCTTCAAGACCGTACAAGAACTCATCCGGTAGACTGGATAGCTCAGATCACGTATTGCTTCTGGATCTGCAGAGTTTAAACCTGTAGAAAAATATCTGAGAGATTCACAATTAACCCTTAGAGCCATTTGAATGGAGAACAAAGAGGTATCAGTATGGCAGCTTCAGAAATAAAGGTATGTTCCAAGAGAGGAAGGAGGTGTCAAAAAGGGAGTGATAGATTTTTTAAGTTTGAAGGAACTAGCATCCCTGAAGGCAGACAGATATGCACAGAGGTAATGCTAAAATAATTCAGCTTTTTATGATTAGTTTGTTGGTGGTGTTTAAATATTCTCCTGGCACTGGTTCTTCATCCTAACAAGTTATCCCAGAGATGTTTGTGAGTCCCCAGGTTCGCAGACACTGTCCTGACGCCCCCAGCTCATACATGGGCTGGTACACAGATACCCCAAACCTGTGTGCAGGGAGGAGACCCAAGTGTGTGACTGCAGCCAGCCCCTGCCCCCCTGCCTGGGAGCAAGAGCCAGCTGAGATTGCACCTCCATGAACTAAAAACTTGCTGTATTTTTTTAAAATCAAATTCTTCTGAATTGAGTTTTTTGAGTGAGACGGAACAGAGACCTTCATCTAGACAGACAAGCAAAGCTGCTCCTGCCTGTGCTCCCCCTGCGGCCTGACTTCATGTGTGGGTGCCCACACTGAACTCTTCCAAGACTCAGAAGCCAAGAGCTTGCCATCTCTGACCATGGTACATATCGTGGCTAGCACTCCTAGGCTTTGGGCTGTCAAAGATGCTCATTTGACCCTAAATCCATTCCCACTGATCTCAACAGGACTTCAACTAGGCATTGTTCAACAGTGCCATTGCAACAGCCTCAGGAATCCCACAGCGCATTGCCAAATGCTTTCAGGTAGGACTCAGGTGTTTAGGGAGATGCTCAAACCCAACCAGAGCTGGGTATCAGCAACTCAGCAGGTATCACTGGATTAACCTTCCCTTACATGAAGTTTTGCTCTCATGCCACACTCTGCAAATGAGAAAAACCTCAAGGGACACGTACATTGCCACATATCATGACACTGAGCTTGCTGGTACATGCAGTGAGGCTGAGAGGAAGGTGAAGTGAAGTAACAGTGATTGAATACAAAAATAAAATGAAAATGAAGATGCATATTTCTATTGCCCAATGCATTGTGGGATATTTATTTTTCTTCACGAAATAAAAATGACTTGAAATAAAAGAAGTGAAGCAGCAGATCAGTGCTGTTCTGGAGTTATAAGACATGGCCTTGCACCAGGAGGCTGAGCAGGGTTTGGAGCCTCGAGGTGCTGGCCGACGGCTCCTGCTGTGCAGCACAGTGTGCCTCCTGTCTTGACAGGTGTGGGCGATTTTGAGCCATCCCACTGCTTGTCCACTCCAGAAGTGTCCACAAGAATGGCCCTGAACCCTGCCTCCATCAGATCCTGGCGTTTGCATGTGCTGGTTTTCCATGTGCTCACTAAAACGGAGGCGCAGTCCTGGGTCACACAGGACCCATATGGATACAGACATAAACTACGGGAGCTGCTACATTTGAACTCTTAGAATAATTGTAAAATTCTCTGACTTTCTGCCACTGAATCCCCTGTATGTGTGATTCCAGCTGGGGAGAAACAGCTGAAAAAACAGAAGTCCTGCATGGAGTGAAAAACAACCATGGGAGGTCATCTAGGGTCAGGGCAGAAGCTTTGTTATTGGGAGCGAAAAGCATGAGAGGTAAAGCTGTGTCTGGGAGGACAATGCCATGGGGCATTAGCCAAAAGCTTGCACTCTTTAGGGGAAATAGAAATAGGGCAGAATCTAAAGCCCTGAAGTCAGTGGAAAGAGTCCCTCTAATTCCAGTGGTCTGTGAGCCAGGCACATGTGGATTTGGCTGAAAAAATGTTTCATTTCATAGTGCCATTTAATGGAGTCTCTCACAGTAAGCCCTTGATGGTTTATGGGACAATGGCATTCCAGCTGAAGAAAAGGAGCGCAAAGATCACCATCAAGAGTGCCTTTGACAGACACAATTTCTCTAAACTAATTAGACAAAGAAGAAATGTAAGAGAATGACAGCTGCCCCTTAAGATAACAGGAAACCTGTCTCTTTAAGTGTGCTGGGGTTTTTCAATGCAGACCAGGCGGGACTATAATCAGAGCAGCAGCGGGTCAAATTTAGGTTCAGTACAGTATAATTCCATTGCAGGGACCATCCAAGAATACTTTGAGAAGCTCAAATACATTGAAATTGCCTTGGCTAGTGGCTTGCAAAATGGCTGTGGAAAGTCAAGATAATTAGAGCATTGTGGAGAGGAGAGACAGTAAAATAAAGGGTAGAAGTCAAAAAAAGACAAGCCAATAATAAAAAAAAAAGGATTAGAGACATAAAGAAAGTTTCAGAACAGAATAATTGAAGGAGAAGAGCATAGCCAGCAGATTAGAGTTGTGTCATTTCCACAGCAGGAAAAGGACACGCACACCAAGGAAAAGACCAACCTCCCAACAATTTGAGATTAATAAATGAATGTAAAAATGCCAAGAAAGACACAGCTGGAAATTACATAGGGTTTCTGAATGGACTTCAGTTAAAAATCATAGAGGAAGCATGAGAGAAGAGAATAAGTACTTTTGGAAGTAACACTTTGAGTTGATCCTTGCCTGTTTTGGCCTGATAGGTAATAAAAACAATCAGTTATATCAACTGAGAAGCCTTTCACTGAAGCAGCAGCACCTTAGTCAAGTTAGCAAGTCTGAGCCCTGTTCAGCCAGGTGCTTGAACCTGTGCCTAAACACATGCATGGCACAGACCATCAACCCCTCCAATTACACACTTAGGAGCCCTGTTTAGTACCAAATCCCTTGTTATGTGAAACCTGAGATGACTATACAATGTAAAACACCCAAGCCAACAGGAATTTTGCCAGCAACTACAATGGGATGAGTTCTGCAGGCATCTATTTTACAAAAAGTAGGTGCTGCACTAAACCCGGTGAGGTCACGACACTTTCTCAGTGCTCCCTATTACCGGGGTTGTTCATCCTCCTGTAGGAAAGCAAACCAGGCACTTGTGCACAGAGAGCATGCTCTCAGCGGTGCCTTTGACACTCCAGTTTCCCAATCCTGATTCCTACGTGCTATTCGTTTTGTGTTTGAATGTCCAACGAAATGTATTTGCATAAGAATGTGGGTCTACACAAACACAGTAAGAGATGTTTCTCTGCCACACAAACAGAATTATGCTTCTACATATTACTTACACATGTATACACAATGTATATGTATACTTACTATAAACACAGAGATGTATATATAACTGTCCTTGTACAGCTCTGTTTTCCACAGAGGAAACAACTTTTATACCTAATGAGTAACACTGTCACCCCTGTTTCATGATCAATTATGAAAGCAGGCAGGATAAAGAGTTTTTGAGCCCGTGACTCCAGCCCAGCTCTGCGAGGCAGCGGGTGGAGCTGTGGGAGCAGGCAGTGCTTCCTACACACCCCGTGTTCCCCAGCCCCGAGCAGGGTGGGCTGCCCTGGGGCCCACTATCACTTGATAGGAAGCTCAGCTCCCTGCAGGGCCTGGCAGCCCCCGCTCCCCCTCACCTGCTACCGATGCACTCCCTTCTCTCTGCTTGCACTGGGTAACCGGTTGGGGTTTTTAAGGCTTCTGAGCCTGATTCTTGGCCGTGTAACCTGACACAGCTGCAGTGGGACGGAGCAGCATCCCTACATCACAGAAGGAAACTTTGGCTCTTGCAGAATGGTGTTGCTCACTGGCTGACACAGCTGTTGCAGTGAGGGGTGTCAGCATGTTCCTCCTCATGTCAGCTTTCCCCACAATTTGCACCACTATCACATTTATTTACTAGTACTAACCTTCAAAGTAAAAAGAAAAAGAGGATTTCCAAAGAAACAGCAAGTCAGGACAGACAGTGTTCACTCCCAACTGGGACACGCAGAGCACACTGCAGCAGGCAGGGACCTCTCACAACTCAGGATATGAGAAAGCTGCTCGTTTGCAGAGGTTCACTAACTTTTATTTCAAGCTTGGCATTACAAAATTTCCTTCACCTTCCTGGAACTCAAGTGGCTTTTGCCATGGGTGGGAGCAGGCTGCAAAACCAGATAGACTGACGGTCCATCCAGCTTGGAGATTTCTCTTTTCCTCTGGCCCTACTCTGGTTTTCTGCCCAAAGAGGAGAGCACCAAAGCAAAGAACTTCTTCCCAGAAGAACACAACCTGTGTTCAGGGGCACGACACGGCTAGCATGAACTGTGAAAATCATCACCAGAGAGAGCACTAACCACAGCCACTTTCATTAAATATCCTCTGGATATAGATGGGAAACCCATGGGCCACAGCCCTGAGCTGGGACACAAGTTTGCAAGGGAGCTAAGCCTTCCTGGAGAAGCGTGTTTTGGACAGCAGCGGAGTAAAGCTCAAATGTGTTGGGGTGAGGGGTGCAGAGGTTCTGCACAGCCCCACCGTCAGCCACCCCGCCCAGCCATCACAAAATGATCTCTGCCAAATGGAAGATGCCCACAGCTGCAGTGGTATCAGGCTGTCCTCTGGCTGTTCCATCTCACAGGCTGTGACAGACACAGGAACACGGAAAAATGTTTCTCACTTCCAACCACGACGTGGCTATAGCCCATCCCGAAAGCTTAACATGCTAGCAGGGAGCACGATGAAAATTTCATCAGGCAGCTGTTCCCTGTGGTCCTTGTGGGGACTTGTCCCAGTCCTGCAGCCTCCCTCTGCTGTGCCGGCAGGCTTGAGGTCCTGTGATGAATCATTTTAATGTGCAACACGGAAAAAATATTACCTGGAAATGCCTGGACGTGCAACTCCTGATGCAATGAGCATCAGCCCCACTCTCTTTTCATCCTCATAGATGTGCTTCATTATTAACTTTTCATGTGACAACTGTTTGTGCATTAAGAGTGCTTCACAAAACATAAATATTGGAAGTGAGGACTTCTAACAGCCCATATTAGCGGGTCCAGCCTTTTAAATGTTGGTGACTGAGAAAGTGGAATGCCAGTCAGAGAGGTCTGCTCTGACCATCCTACCCTTGTTTTCCATTCTTCAATTAAACCATTGCTTTTAGCTATTCATTTTTATCAGTATTATATAAAACTAGGACAGAGTAAATGAAAATTTATAATTTATAAACAATCTGGGGGAAAAAAAGTCACTGAATTATTTATGGCACTTTTGAAATATGTGTTTGTTACTTGTACAAAAATTAGTTGTTAGGTCTTAATCACAGCAGTGCCACAAATATGTTGGAAATTAGGACTTATAAACCTGCTTGTTTGGGAAGAAAAAAAGTCCTGTAATTCTACCTACAATTGAAAAACCCAAACCAAACTGATTCTGAATGGTCTAGTCAAACAAGTGCCAATTATTGAATAATTCTCTGACCTAAACAGAAAGTTATTGTATATTGAAAGATTTTTTTTTTTCCCAGAGAGTGCTTTATACCAGATGCCCTTTTAAATTGTTTTGAATTCTCTGTAGGCAGTAGATAACTAAACCTACAGAATGTAGTAATGGCAAAAAGGAAGCAATCAAGTTGGCCACTTCTAGTTAAGAGTCATGGAAAAGGCATCTGTTCTATATGAATTGCAGACTATAGGAACTTTGACAGGTCATAGACCAGACTTAATTTATTAAACTAAGTTTCTAATATAAACAGTAATTCGTTTCAGGCACTGACACTGAAGGTCTGGATTATGTGAATAAAATATAGAGACCTCCACTGGCCTCCTGAAAAAAAGGTAGTTTTGCTGCATAGGAAGAAAATAACCGAGTGAGCCTTAGCAGCAGGCATCAGCACTCAGACCCTGCCCTGCATGCACCGAGGCACAGGGTGCAACTCTCCCTGCAACCCTGGCCCAGCACAGGCAGTGCTGGCAGCGTGTCCAGCTGGCACTCCTGCCCGCCTCCTGTCACCTGGGCACAGAGCATCCTTGAGATCAAGGGTGGCACTTGTCAGGTGTCTTAGCAAAACTGCAGTTTGAAGTCTTCAGGGAGAAGTTCATTTGCAAACAAAACAATGACTAATGTGATGAATGTTGGGAAGAAAAGACTGAAGTAGGAATGCAATGCAGCGTGCTTGCTGCCTATCCAGAAAGGCTGTTACCCCTGACTATGCCAGGGCACAGGCTTGTTGGGCACCCACACACCCAGCCACCCTACCCAGGCAGGGTAGGGGACATGATGACAACTGGTGTCTGCAACGTACATGCATGCGTGCATACAAAAGTAACTTCTCAGTGGCAGTTCTGCTGATGCAGAACAACAAATACTGCTATGAAGTACCAGAGTGAAATTAAATACTTAAAGCATGACTTATGGGAGACACTCACTTTGTTTGCCCCGTCTTCATCCAGGTCTGAGAGCAGCACAGACCAGGGGGTCTCAGGCCATGATGTCAGCAAATGTTTATCTTCAAACACTTCAGTAATTCAGGTGAATGCAGGAGGACAATTTCACTGCTTAAAACTAGGCAGGTACCGAAACAATTTCCTGAATCAAGTTTACATTCATCTCAAGTTTCAAGCACTGGCTTTGCTGTAGCTTTGACTAAAAGTTTGGTCATAACTCAGAAATCACACACAACTATTTCCTTATGTCATCAGCCCTCAGCAAAGATCGACTATGGAAAAACCTCAGTTAGGGTTTTTCTGATGCCAAAAAGGTTATGGATATGAGTAACGAGATGAAAGTGTTTTGAATTGGCACTGACCAGTCCACTGCCGTTGGTGAGAATAACAGACCAAAGTTTCTGACAGCCAGAGTGTGAAAGCAGCTGCCCAGCCTCCTCTCCAAAAGCCAAAGGCAAGCTCCCTGTTGCCCCACACTCCAGCAGGAAGCGCAAGGTGGCTTTTGTGCGGCACTTTGCTCAGGCTGAACCCGCTGTGCTGCCAACCCCAGCTAATTGTTTGATTCTCCATCTCATTTGCCTGCGAATGACTGAGAATGTGAGACAGCGTAGGGTCTATAAAATCATTAATTGAATTACTAGTGTGGAATAAGTAGTGCATCAATTTGAATTCACCATCATCCCCCTCCTCTCCTCCCCCGTGTTTTAGAGACCAATCCTACTGTTGATATGTGCACAGCTTCAGAAGGAGGCTCAATAAATAGATGTGCTATTCTAGCTAAACAAATTTATTTTTCCAGCTGTTCTACTGAATTAGTAAATTGTAATGTTGACTTCAGACTATCTTCCCCATAAAATATATGCTGGCCTGTATATTTTACTGACACTTCTTTTGTGACACCTCATTAAGGGCTGATCCAATCTGTATCCCATTCTTTTGGAATTATGCTTTGACCCAAATGAGCTTTGGACCAGAATGCAATACTGATTCAGTACCTATATTATATTTTATTGCTGAATCATTAGCAAGATTTTTGTGAGCTCTCTCCCCTTATGTGGTTTTCTAAGAGATTTTGGGGCAATAATTGCAGGTACAAGTGGGCTTGGAGTTTTGTGCCAAATGTGCTGTCTGAGCACATGTGGTTTCACTGGCACATATTGATGACTGCTGCCTCTGTTCAAATGGACTCAAAAGCTCTTCTAAGGTTTGGTTTGCAATGGTTTGGCATCTTCCATTTCATTTACACTAAGGCATAGCAAGCAACAGTGTTACCAGATCCCAACAGCAGCATAGCAGCATTTTGATTCCTATGTAAATGTAAATTAATTCTAGGCTACAGTTCAAATTTACCATTTTCCAAGCCAACTCACATTTCAGCCGGCAACAACCAGGTGAAGCTGAGCCTGGTGGCCTTTGCCCCACAGCTCCATGCAGGGCAGCATGCAGTCAGGCACCACAATTTTGGGGCTAATGGGTGGCTTTGTGGAACAATTCCAGCAGGGATGAACCCACAGGCACCCTGTTTTCAGAGTTTATCAACTCTGAGCAAAGCCTGGCAGGTTTGCCAGTACAGGTGTAGGACAACCCACATGTCATGGAAATCTATTGGCTTTGGCAAACCATGAGCTTCCTGTGCAAAGTGGGTTTGTAGGGTGCTGCTGGGCAGCTCTGTTCCAGACAGCAGGAACCAGGACCACTTTTCACAGAATCACAGAATAAGGTGCGTTGGAAGCAACCCTCAAGGATCATCAGTCCAACTGCTGGCCCTGCACACCACCATCCCCAAGAGTCACACCCTGTGCCTGAGAGCATTGTCCCAACACTTCATGACCTCTGCCAGGCTTATGCCAGGCACTGCCCTGGGGAGCCTGTTCCAGTGCCCAGCCACCCTCTGGGTGAAAAACCTTTTTCTAATATCCAACCTGAACTTCCCCTGACTTCAGGCCATCACCCCATGTCTTGTCACTGGTCACCAGAGAGAAGAGATCCGTGCCTGCTCCTAGACTGAAGCTGCTGCCATTTATGATGCTAGAGAGAAGCAAATGAAGTCAAAATATGTGCTGATATTGCCCCTCCCAGCCTAAGAGGAAAAAATTAATGTTTGTTATATGTCAACAAATACAGGCATTTGTTCCCATCTCTGCTTTTAACTTCTTTGAAAGGTCTGGGTTCTCCCAGCACCACCAAAATAGCCTCTGATAACAGGGAAATCAGCCTGCAGTCCAAACACGACGGTCGGAGCCTTGGAAGAACGCTGCCAGGCTGAGGGGAGGGGCAGAGGCAGCTCCCCGAGCCCCTCAGCGCCGGCACCCGGGACGGGCGGGCACAGCAGGACAGGCGGCCCCTCGCCCTCNCCGAGCCCCGGGCACGGGCAGCGGCACCGGGAAGGGCTCCGGCCCAGCCCCTGGCACGGGCAGCACCGGGAAGGGCTCCGGCCGAGCCCCGGCACGGGCAGCAGCAGCAGCAGCAGCAGCACCGGGAAGGGCTCCGGCCGAGCCCCGGGCACGGGCAGCAGCAGCACCGGGAAGGGCTCCGGCCGAGCCCCGGGCACGGGCAGCGGCACCGGGAAGGGCTCCGGCCCAGCCCCTGGCACGGGCAGCACCGGGAAGGGCTCCGGCCGAGCCCCGGCACGGGCAGCAGCAGCAGCAGCAGCAGCACCGGGAAGGGCTCCGGCCGAGCCCCGGGCACGGGCAGCAGCAGCACCGGGAAGCGCTCCGGCCGAGCTGGCGGAGGGGTCGGCAGAGTGGCCACAGCAGCGAACGAACCCCAAACAAAACCAGCTCCAAACTTAAAAACAAACAAATAAAGAACCAATAACATGCTCTTAATGTCCTGATGCGAGAGGGATCTAATACCATTTCCACATCCATTAGGCAAAGGATTTCGCATGTTCCCTCACAAAGAGTGAGCATTCTCAACGACTTTCCCTTAAATTAAGATGACAGGTTACTGCTCCAGTGTCGTTAATCTTTTTCTAAAAGCTTAATGTTACTACTTAGTAGTTTACTAATAAATCTGAGAAAATATGTAATGTCATTTTGGTTTAGATATAGATGGATGACTTTTTAGTATTTGTGAAGTTGTAAAACAGGTTCTGCCACGGCCCTTGGTAGAGGAAACGGTACTCGCTGTGGTGGCTGTATTCCTTACTGCCCTGGGGCCACAGCGCATTACACCATTCACGTGTTCAAAACCAATTTAATACTCTGTCATATGTACTCCACCAGTAACTGGCTTTCAGCTGTCTTTCATGCAAGTTGTATTTAGGCTGGTTGTTAATTTTCATCCACTTGCCATTACTTGATCCTAATTTTCATTATTTTAACCTTTTTTTTTTTACCTGAGAATATTCTGATCATAATCTTTAGGATTTTATCTTTTTAAGCCTACATCAATGCTATTGTGATCCTGCACTTGATTTTGCTGCTGAATTCTCTCTAGTTTGTGGATTTACTGGTTTTGATGCCATACAGGTGTATTCAAATCAGTAGATGGGATGTGACCTTGCCCTTAAAGCGGGACAGGCAGCTGCTGGTGCATCTGCCATGCATTCCCCATGTCCCCGTGTGGGGCTAGCCCTGAGATTCCAGTAGCACTAATCCTCCCTTTACTGGTAGGTCTGTCTTTTCCTACATGGGCAAGGCATCCCTAAGAACCAGTGGTCACCAGTAACCTGCAGCACTGGAGGCCACATGCACAACACCCCATCAGCAGTGCAAGGAGAGAGGGCAGGGGCTGCCTTGATGGGTCTCAGCCTTTTGACCACCAGGGCTGGGAGCAAGAAGGGAAACTCACACGGCGCTAGTTTTGAAGCCAGATGACATTTTTGAAAACCCAGGCTCTCTGAGGTTGGCTCTGGCCATGAGTTTTCCCATCACATTTGGTAAACCAGGAGTAACCCAGTGAGTAGGGTTAGTGTAAAATCAATGCGAGCAAAAGACAAAACACCTGTGATACACCTGAACCAATCCCACAAGGAAAAAACACTTGGCCCATAGCACACACCTTTCTGAAGGCATTTTTGCCCAGTTACTGTCACTACAGACAGCAACAGCACCTTTTAGCTCTCTGCACAGGTGGCACAACCCATTCTGCAGAAACACAGTGACACTCTGGAGAGAGGAGGCAGCCCCTAAGAGGGAGGGAGCAGAGGAGAAAACGTCCATTTCCATTCTGGTCATCTCCTGCTGTTGCGCAGGTACTGACAGCAGTTGCCCTTTGGAGGGGCTGCAGCTGTGCAGGGGATAGGGGGAGCAGAAACATAGACAAGGGGCCCCTGCCTGGCTCCCCTGGGGTGGGGACAAGCCCTGAACAGGGGGACAGGAGCCTGCGTCTACCCTGCCCAAGGCCCTGCATGGGCTGGCCCCATGCTGGGACGTCCAGGTGCCAACTGTCCGGGGAGCCAGGGGCTGCTTCCCCTTTATGGGGAATTTTTACAAGAAAAGCCCCGGCAGCCCATTTTATACTTTCTAACACCACATCCTATCTATATTCTTAGGTGCTCCTAAGGCATCCTAATTATTGCTTCCTGGTCAGTTTTACTTCTCATTAACTTAATAGGTTCTCTTATAAAGCAAAAGCAATTGCAAGCACCCAGAAGCCACCACCAAACCTTCTCATTTAAACCAGAACTCACGATTTTATGCCTCTGAACTATGCATTTTTTGCTGCACAATAGATGGCAGTAGAGAAAAAAGGCTGAGACTAGACAATTTATAATTTGGAATATGCAGATGATTTTTTTTCCCCCGTCAAATCACAGTACAGTATTTGTTGTTTTCTTCTCAACAGAGTGCTTTCCTAGAAAAGGCAGTCTGGGGCGGATGAGGCTAGATGAAATAAAAGATTCATGCATGAATAATTAACATATTGGAGGCCTCACTTGAACTTGTTGGCTTACCCAGATGAATGAGTTAACATGTTGAAGATTATTATAAAGAGGGACTATTCTGCTGCAGTAGATCAATTCAGCTGAAAATGATGAAGTATCGACGCACATATAAATATATGCTTGGTACTTAAAAATAATCCTTCCAATAAGTATAGTCATATTGGAGTTCTGCTACGCTGACAGTCGCAGAGACAAGATAAAAAGATTTGGCATGAGTCATTCAGTTTGACTTTTGCACTGAAATGAGATGCAAGCCTGGGAAGTCGCTCTATGTAGGGCAGCCGCCGCGCAGGCGGGCAGCTCCCACCTCCCCGGTTTCGCGGCGCGGGGGAAGAGTGGCGGTAAGTGGAGCAAGAGCACCTCCGACTTCAACACAAAGGCTGCTGGATGAACGCACAGGGCTCGCCTGCTGCTCCCTTCTGTGTGCAGGGGCTCGCTCAGGTGCTGAGGCGGATGCTCAGCGGGGCATCGCCGGCAGCCACGGGGCCCACACAGGCACTGGCAGAGAGCGACGCAGTCTGACAGCGGCCCTGCACTGAGCAGAAAGTGCCCCTTGACTCTAAATAACCGTGGTTTGCCGGTCTTTTTAATTTAGCCAGCGCTTTCCATTGCTGCCTACTTCTTTGAAGGCTAATTGCTGCAAAAAGGAGTCTTCCTTGTAAATTGACATCAAATTCATGCTAATCATGCAAGGGAGAGAAAATTTAATTACAAACTTCAATTCTTACCTCAGCTTTACTAATTTTTAATTGTGTCTAATAATAGTGAAAACCAAACTGGGAAGAATGTAGGGGTCTAAATTCACTGCAAAGAAATTGCTAAATTTCCTATCCAAAAGTATGCCAAAGCTTTTCTGCCTCTCCATACCTCTCTATATCTCAGAGCACTAATAGTAAAATAATGCTGGGAAATAAAACCGTATCATCACTTTTCCATGCCCCTGTTAAATACAACCTTTCTGATGCAGGCACGCAGAGGTGTGCTGAGGCAGGGAGCTCATGCCATGCGTGTTGCACGTGGGGTGCCTGGACTGCAAAGGGATGGCAGCCACAGGCTGGTGCTGAGCAGGTCGGGGGACTTGGCAAGGCAAACTGAGAGCGCAGCACACCCTGTCCTGCTTGTAGCTCTCACTGCATTAGCTGTTAGAAATTATTTCAGAATCAAGTGATTTTTCATTCAGCCAAAGCTCCTCTGACACCATTGCAGCCACCTCTTCACCACGTGGCATGTGACAATGGCCGTAGCCCTCGTGCAGAGCTGCAGCAGCACAAGGTCGCTCTGGCACTTGGCACCGGGCACATGATGGATCCTTCCTGTGTAGGTTTTTTGTTTTTCAGAGTTAAAGGTGTACCATTCCATGACACTATCCAGGACTGCTGGAAAAATAAAAATAGATTTGAATTATTTTGGAGATGTTTCTGTATATTATCTCTCAGCTGCACAGTGCTGTCAAGCAAAATGTCTTTTTTCTTCAATCAGTGCACAAACATAAACCAGATATAACAGGGCACGGAATTTGTGTGTGTGCAAAAACGCCCGATTTCTATATACAACTCAGTTTTTGACAAACTTAAAGTTACCACCAGCAGAAGCTCTGGGCAAAGCCAAGCTTTTCTTCCAGCTCTGACAGTGAACCAGGGCTCACCAGATGCCTGCGGCCAGACTTGGGCTGCCAAGGGTTGACAGACCCACAGTGACAATTTTCCATACAAGGGTCCCCCAGCTGCTCACATGGTCATAAATTGATGCACTTATTCACACACACCTTCAGTAAATTGATACTTCCCAAAATTTGGGCGGCAGCAGCAGAAGCAGCACAGGGATGTGCTGAGGATGCCTCTCAGCTGCGGATGTATTTAGCTATCCCTAAGGCTGCTCCTCAGGGAGGCATGGGAGGGAGGTGATCCTCCCTAACACCCAAGCACTGTGCTCCAGACTGTGCTTGCTGATGAAACCATCCTGCTCTGCAGACAGTCCAGGGATCTGGTAAGAAAACCTTCACCTGCTAGCAATATTTTTCCACTTAGATCTGTTCCTAAAGCTTATTGCCACATCAAATCCCATTATAGAAAATAAGGAAATGTTAAAATTAAGAACTAATGTTCACATGAAAGAATTTTTTTTACTGTTTCCTTCAGCAAACCAATGAATGTTTAACAGTTGAAATTGCTTTGAAACAGCAATAAATTATTTCATGCATACATGCCAAATATTAAAACCAGAAGTTTTCTTAATATGAAGTCACTGGTACCAAGATTCATGTTTGTCTTTGTTAATTATCTACTTGTTTATTAGCTTAGTTTCACTGAGGAGCTGCTGATATCCCCAAGTTAAGGATTTTGGAGCTGTTCACAGGATGTAATAATACAATTTTATTGGGTGCTTGTTCAGAAAACGTTTTTAGTTGTTTGCACTCAAGCCATAAAGCTGCCATTTTGCTCAGCCTGAAGCCCCCTGCACAGGTTCCTGCTGGCCTGTGTCTCCCCAGGGCAGCCACGGTGTCCCAGTGCTGAAGGCATGGATGCTGAGGGAAGGTGGGGCGTTGCCCCGGCACTGCAGCTCAAGCAGATCTCTCCCTTGAGCTAAAACCAGCCTCAGCAAGGACAAGCCTGGCCCGGGCTCATGCTCCCTGCAACCCAAGAGGAGCCGCTTCAAGTCAGGTTCTAAGCAGGCCAAACCAAAGAGACACGAACTTTGCTGTTGATTTAATATTTAAAATTTGAGAAGATTTTTAATTATTCTTTTTTAATCAGCAGATTGTGCATTCTCTACACAGCAAACTGCTCCAGGCTGCAAGGATTTCCTTTGGGAGGGAAAATCAGTGTCACAGACTCTGGGAGTATGTTATTATTGGCTAAAGCGTTTTTATCACTATCAGGAAAGGGTTATTCCCTCAAGCATCATCTCCCAGAGCTGAGGCAGTAGAGTCAAGTTTAAAAAAAAGCTTTCAGTTTTACTGACTGCAGGGAAAGGCTTCAGGTACATTTGGGGTGAGAAGACAAATGCCTCCAAATTCCACCAGTTAGCAAGATCTCGTGATGTTCAGCTCAGTGTAATCACTCTGGAGTACCTGATGTGCTCAGTACTTGCAGCATCCAAACCAAGCCGTGTCTCCCCAGCCATCCGTCTGCCTGAAGCACCTCTGTCTCCCAGCAGTCCTGCCCATGCTGCCTGCTGGGAGTGCCCTGCACGGCACCAGCAGAGGTGGGAGCGAGGAGCCGCAGGGCAAAGCCCGCCTGGCCCCGATCAAACGTGGGGTGCCTCTGTCTGGGGGCCTGTCCCTGTGCCACCTGCAAGAAGAGGACACTCGTGGCAGAGCAGGCTGCTGCCACAGCAAAGGCTGCGGCAGCATTTCCACAACAAACCCCTGCTTGGGGCAAATTTCAAACATGACCATTAAGCTTTGCTCTGAACCTTACATGTGGCTTTAAACTCGGCCTTTTTCTGAGCAAAAGCACATTTACTTCAAGCTGAAGCCCTCGAAGAAGAATACTGTAGACTGTCTTAAAGCAATACCAGCGTGGTGGGTAAGATGGAACAAGTCTCAGCTGTGGTTTGACTCACCCTTAGTCCACGGAGCACAGCCAGAGGACAGCACCAACATTGCAGGAGCACGCCTTTCCGATTTCCAGTGGATGCTGGGAGGCCTCTGCGGGCACATCCAACTGCACCTTGCTGAGCTGCAGTGCCCCAAGGCGCTGCTGTGATAAAGACAGCAGGAGACAGGCTGGGAAATGCATCCTGGCTGCAGGCAGGCACCTCTGACCTCCTGAACAGAAATGTGTTTTCTACTGACTGTGGATATGTTACACAGAACTTAGGGCAAAAGAATTATCTTATGTTGTCCTCTCTCAAATGCAGCAAATTACCCTTCTTGAAATGCTTGTAACAATTTTTCAGGGCAACTTCAGAAAATATCAACTTTGTTTTTCAAAGTCTGCAGTATTTTTAAACTCAACTTTTCCTATTGCGTCTTAAAATCGACAGAAGTTTAACACGCTGAGAACAGCACAATTAAAAAAATCCTATAAATAATAACAAATACATTAAACACATTTGACCTACTCTGGTGCTTCTCAGAGGCAACACAGGTCCTGCACTGCAGCCCCCCGTGGGGTGCACACTCCTTCAGCCTGTGACAGTAGCCAGCTGCAGGTTACCAGCAGACTTAGAGATGTGCTTTTCCAGAAAGATAATAATTTTTTGGACATGTGTGGCAGATGGGAGTGTTAACTCATAGTGCTAGGAGTTAACCTGATTGTATTATAATGTGATAGCTCCACAGCTAATGCCCATCAGCACTGTGGGCCATTTACTTTATCATAAAATAAAATTAATTGAGTGAAAATAAATTGCAGAGAGATACAGAAGAATTTGAGACCATATACATGAAATACACGATAGTTTGAGTCTCCTGTGACACTTATCTTCATTAGGGAAGAAACAATTATTATTAATTCTCTCTTTAAAAATAAATATCCTGAAACTCACAACAAGATTTACTGCACAGACTGCAGATGCTGATATGGCTACACAAGCGCTGAAATTTCTTTTCCTTTGAAGAAGGACTTTCAGACTCAGCAAAACGTTACAGCAAGGCAGCTGCTGGCGCCCACATCCTGCTGAAGCCTGCCCAGAGCCCTCGGGGTGTGGGGAAGGGGATGTGGGGGGCCCTGGTGCTGCTGTGGGAGCAGCACAGCGTATCCCCCCGGTCAGGTGAGCAGCAGGCTGCTGGGCTGCAGGCACTTGAGTTGGCTAATGGGCTGCAATATTTCTAATGGAGAATGTTTATTTGAGGGCATGCCTGCATTTGGCAAGTATGGCGAAATAATGACATTGAGGCTTATTGATAATAGTTATAATTCCATGTAATGACCAACTGAGCAAAATGATACAGCCATCTCTCCTTCATCTATTATACTACTGTCCACAGAGATTTCTCAGTTAAGGGCTGTTTATTTCTGCAGCAAGACATAGACCAGATATGCAGAATGTAAACCTTCCTATTAGGACTCACTCGTATGGTTTTTTTTCCTTCCGAGTCATCTAATGGCACGCAGTGTTGGGGATCAGCTTTCTGGTTGTGTGTGAGCTAGGAGTCAGAAATGCAGCCATGATCATGGTGCCAAGTGAGAAGTAACCAGCCTGTCTGGTCCTGGCTCAGACACCCCCTACACTCCCACTCAAGAGAAGCTTTTATTTATCTTCTTACAAGTCAGCCACAAATTCCCACGAGAGATTTTCTACATGTGTTAGCAATGGAATTTTACAGGTCACCATTACTTACTTTTCCTGAATAAAATTAGGGCAAAAGGTTTTTCCTTTTCCTTTCTTTTTGACATCAGTGTAGTGGCAGTCCTTCAAGCTGCCCAGTGTCAGCTCCACGCTGAGGAGCAGCTTGTGGGCAGCCCTTCCTAGTGCCAGCAGACAGAGGCATCAGTGGACATGCCAAGAACACTGCTTCTGACACGGCCACCCCAGGTCCCTGTCAAGTCCTGCCCTGGACCCATTCTACTGCGCCGGTGAGGCTGAGGAAAGCCCACAGGGCTGCTTCAGCAATCCCAGACACCCTCCGGTTCTGGCTTTTACAGAACTGCTATAAAATTCACATCTACTCACAGCAAACCACAGTGGCACCTTCTGCATCTACTGAGCAGTTGCCCACTGGTGCAGATGTGAGGCTTCACTTGCAAAACCACCCTGCCAAGTCCCCCCTAATGCCACCTCCCTCTGTTTAACTGGCACCAGACACAGATTTGTCACCTCCAGGTGACATCTCCAGCCTGGCCACTGAGAGGCTGGGCAGTAATAAACCTCCTGAAGTGCTGTGTGAGCAGGAGAGACCCTTTAAACTCACAGGCATTTTACTTCGTTACTGAAGACTTCATATGCCTTTTACATGATGAGTTTTGTTCCCAGGTCTCAGATCTGTGTACCGCTCAAGGTTAATTGGATAAACTTAATAGAAACAGCCATGTCTGAAAGAGTTACATGCATCTGCCTCCCTCTTTATAGGAAGGGATAACCCTCGAGCACTTGGCTGGTGTGCAATGACTCCAGGTAGCGAGAACCTGAAATGAGATTATATCCCCCTGCAATTTCATTAGCACTGCCCAGTGACTGGGTGCAGGTCATGGGTACTGGGCTCCAGCACAAGGTGAATGCGTGGTAGCAACACAGTCTTTGGGCACTGCTCTGGACATGCAGGAAGACAGATAAGCTGCAAGGGATGTGGTTTAATTAGACCACAACTTTATTAAGTTAACTCATCTGGGATCTATCCAGCACAATTCTTTCTTTAATCACTCCCACATGGCAGAGAGTTGCCATTAGCCCTCCTGCTCCCCACAGCTGGTAACCAGTCCTGTGCTAGACTCTGCCACCCAGGGCATGTAAAAGGGTTAGGTTTCCCCTTTACCAGGCACCATTGCTGCCATGGATGCCATACCCAGTCCCAGCTCAGCCTGGCAGTGAAGCATCCCACTTTTCTCCCACAAAGACAGCCTGTGGCACAGCTCCTGTCCTGCCACCAACCTCAGGGCCACAAGAGCCCAGAGATGCTCCTGGCACAGAGCAGCGGTGTGCAGGGATAAAGGACCCCTGAGATGCAAAGATGAATTAGCATCGTGTCCTGGATTGTAGTATTTTTTTTAAAAAAATTCTCTCTTTAACCCTGTAGGAAGAGTGCAACAGTCAAAGTCTATTTTAGCAAGGGAGATCTGTTTCCAAGGGAGAAAAGAGCTAGGCTTCTTCCAGCTATTGTCCGTAGCATTGCATAGCAGCCCATGCTGGTTTTTTTTCCCTCTTGACGAAATGCAGACTACCTTCCTGCATTAGAAGATTTTGGTGACTTTAATTACCCAGTTGTGTGTGTTTGGGGCAGAGAGAGAGAGAGGATCCTGAATGCAGAACAGATATTACTCTGCACTGTCACGTCCAGTGCTGGTCACCAAACTGCAGTGAGGGGCTCTTCCCCAGTTCATGAGTGCACACTTGCACCTTTCCACCACCCTGTCCGAGCCCAGCAGTGTCACTCATGCTTTAATGCAGAAATATTGCCTGTGCGTGGGTCAGCAGCAGCCAGTTTTTCACCTCTTTAGGAGCTGAGTTTGCCATATTCCTGCCCAAAAGTTCAGCACAAACAACATCCTCTGAGGGCCATCTCCACATGCCAGAAGGACTTCAATCCCCATCTGGGGTGGTACAACATGGCTGGCAGGCAACACAACCTGCCTTGAGGTTGCTCACTGGTGTGGTGCTGTGTTTCCACAGTGTAACTGGAACGAATATAATGTTTGTTGTGTCATGGACGCTCCTTTTTTCTAGAAAACATCAGGGTTCAGAGGAAAAGGGCATCATCTGTTGCATGACTTTGTTGTTGTATGCTGGCTGCACTGGAAGCAGCAGCAGCATCGTGCCCAGGATCCACCGCAGCGCCACACGTGAGGCTGCACCGCTACGCAGCAGCGGCTCTTCCTCCTGCCACGCGACACTTGGGCTTTGCTTTCCTCGTACACAGCATTATGACTTGTTTTTATCTTCCTGATTATTATAAGCCTTTATTTGGCTGCTGAAAACCAAGGTCTTTATCAAGTTCAAGGCTAAATTATGCTGGAAACCCTCCGAGGGAACAGCGGCGATGCCAAGCTGTGGGCTCCCGGGCAGGGCTAAGTCTCTGACTCAGCAGCTGTGTGGCATTGTTTATTTTAAGCAAACGATGTATCTGTACATATAGAGGCAGAGCATGTGCATGACAGAGACCTGGGAGAGTCTGTGGCCCTGTACTGAGCACTGTTGCTGTGGCTGCTCTTGCCGGAGCAGCCAAGGTGTGCCTGTGCTTTTGGCATTTCAGTGTTTCAACAAAGTGGAAATACGTTTTTCCTAACATATCAAAACCTGGCTTTACCCTCTCTCCATCCCATCCTGGGGTGTTGGTTCTAGGTCCCTGACAAAGCAGTGGCAGTCATGAGCCTCCAAGAAAGGCTGAGTCCCAACCCAGCCTTTGGGAAAGGAGCCATCTGCTAGTGCCCCTATCAGACCTTGCACTTTGAAGGACGCGGAAGAGACTTGCGTCTGGGGGTGAGCCCACAGTGACACACTGTGCTCTTACTCCCCAAACCCTGTGCACAGCTGGTTTCTCCCCGTTGTTTGTGCTTTCCCAGGCTGCTTCTCCTGCTGCTGCAAAACCAAGCTATCCAGCCCTGGAGGTCGCTTAGCTACTGCCTGTATTTGCTCCATACAAATACAGCAACATACCTGGCACATTTCTTAGGTGATACAAGGCTTCTTTCCAACAGAAGAATTGCATCAGGCTTTTTTTGCCAATGAGCAAGAGTAACCTCTGGGGAGCCCAGAAACCCCCAAATCTCTGACATACCCAGCACTGAACCTGCTGAGGGGCCAGAGGACACCATGCCTGTGTTTAACTGTCTATGCTTTCCCACCAAGGACAATCCCACAAAAGTAGGATCTCGAGGCACCCCAGGCAGTTATACTCCAGGTATCATCAAGCCCCATATTGTAGGTCAATCCCTGGACTCTCAGACCAGATCTACAAGTTTTTGTTCTTCAGTTGAAAACAAATGAGATGGAAGAGAGCAAGGAGGCAATGATTGTGCTGCCTGCCTGCACTAATACTTAAGGTGCTCAAGGAACATCACTGCTCCTTGACTTCGAGCATGTTTCCACCTAAATCTTTCTGGGGGTTAATTTCTTCTCTGCTGTCCTACTGCTAACTAATTTTTCTTCTCCCAGATGAACTTCCCTGAGCTTTTGCCCTCTATCCTCTTTGGATTCACTGCCCTGTAGAAGTCAATAGAGCTGATATCCCAAGGATATGAGCTTACTTTATATCTTCTGCTGTCTCTAAAGAAAATACCACATGTGGTATCCACAAAAGCACACAGTCTCCTTTAATAAATCAGTCCATTCCACATACAGTTAATACTCCCTTGTATTTATATTGCTTGTATATTTTCCTTCTGTGTCCCTCAAATACAAGCCTTTCCCTCTTGTTGTAAAAGAACATTTGCCAAGAAGAAAATTAACCTTTCTCACTGAACAGTTGAAGCTGTACAGCTCTTCCAGACCACACATTCAGCTCAATCCCTGTATGGGCCATTCATTTAAGAGTTGGACTCAGTGGTCCACATGGGTCCCTTCCAATCAGAATATTCTGTAACTTCTGTAACTCGCACTGAAAGAGGACAGTGTGCTGGGGTTGACACAGTGACACATTTCATCTACAAAGACGCTTGGAAGATCAAGCTCTCAACACATCTGCTATTTTCTTTATAATGCACAAATCCATGAGGCAGGTTTCAACTTGAGATGCATGGCTTCCAAAGTACAGGGAAAGATTAGGACAAACACTGTGTTGGCTTTGGTCAGCATTGACACACACACACCCCAGAGCCAAGACACACCACATTTCCTTGTCCCTCCTTCCACTCTCCTCTTGCAGCTATTGATGGCATATCAGCACCTTGTCATTATGTAGGGATTTAATCTCAGCTGGCTATTTTATAACCCTTGCTTTGTCCCATCTCTAAAATTAACATCTAGCATTAAAATTTTTGAACGTGACTTTAAAGCCTTCAAGCAAATATAAGCAGAGATAGACCTATGTAAAATAGGTTTCCTTGGCATGATGACAAGCCTTCTGAAATGGCTGGCATGAAGGCTGTCTCTCTTCATGGGGTACAGTGCATGCTTTGGAACTGTTTGATAGTTTTAAAATATTTCTGATGCAATGGGTCATAATGCTTTCCAGATGAGTACATGGAGTGCAAAAGGTAATGGCACAGACACTTCACTGTTCTACCTCTTGTCCCCTTTCTGGCAATATAAGAAGAATCAGTCTCATCTTATCTCTAGTTTACTGGTAAACATGAGTTATTCACTTCCCCCCCTTCCACTAAACTGAAAATGTTAAATGTACCACAAACAAAACTTATGAACTTTTTTTATGTGATTAAAATGGTCATAACTATCTGATGTTTCTTGCTGATTGAATCTGCCACTTCCATTTACTAGGAAAATAAATAACACATGTTTGCTGTCTTTCTAAAAGGTTCTATTTATTCTGTGGTCATTTCCCACTTATGATATTTCCAGCTTAATTTCATAAAACAGCTTTTACATGGCTAAAAAAAAGGCTCTTATTGTACATTGTCTTCAAAATATTTTGCCTTTAAGCTGTGGGCTTTTATTTGTAGGAACAACCAACCACCCTGTTTGTGAGGCCTGTATTCCTCCAAATTAAAAAGAGAAACAGCTGTATGCCTTATAAATGTCTGCAGAGCTCCAGTGAGATACTGCTGAATTGTTTGCTTCCCTATCTTCCCACAGGACATGCCTCCTAAATCCAGTGCATGGGAGAAAAGCATAGGTAAAAGCCAAACAAATGTTCCCCTCTGGGCACATGCTTGTAGGCACAAGTCATCCATCCATCTCCAGCAGAGAGTTCACAGCTACTTTTTTGGATTTACAGATGCAAGTATGAACACAAATAGTTTGATAAAAAGTGATGGACCAACACACAAGTTGATTCCATTTTCTGAGCAAGGGCTGCCACGCCTAATTTGTCAGTCATCAACACAATGCTAATTATAGCCATCTCTTGGCATTTTATTGAAAGGCGCTTTTCTTCAAGCCCCAGCCTGCTGAATTCAGGGGTTTTCTTGATCTCCATCTCTTATTCATTGACCTCTCCAGTTATACAGGTGGCATAAATGTTTTAAACTACTCGGTATCAGAGCTAAAAGAGGAAAATTTGACAATAGGAGGGACTCTAAACTTGAGGCTCTGGACAGAAAAAAAGGCACGGCTGGTTTTGTTGACAGCAACAACAAGTATTTCTGAGCTGATTTTTAGCCTACCTCACAATCCACAAGTGCTTCAGGTGGTCACCATTTGCCAGCTGCTGACAGACACCCACTGTGTGCTCAGGCTTCTCTGGGTCCCGCAGGGCACTCCTGGGGGCCGAAGGCTGGTCCCAACTCCTGGTGCGGGACGTGAGCTGCATCCCAGCACATCAGCTCTCACACATGCCTACCTTGTGCAGAGTTGCCAGTTTTACAAGATGGGCTGTGTTGTGTTCACACATAATGATGAGCAGATTTGAGCCCTAAATCTGGAGAGCTCAACAGCTGCCCCCAAGTCAAACAGGAACAGAGACAATGCATAACTGAAATGGCAAGTCATGGGATAATTAAATTATTTGTGACAGTAAACCAAAATAGAAAGAAACAAAAAAACCCTAAAACAAACAAACAAACCAGACAGAGCCATATGCTCCCATGCGCTGCACACCGCAAAGAGAGTTATTGCAACACAGCACAGAGACCCCACAGCCCTGGCTGATGGCTGTGCCGAGCGAGAGCCTCCGCAAAGCTCCAGGACGGAGGCGAGGCGCAGTTTGGGCACATGCAGACTGGAGCCACTGGTGGGCCCCTCCATCCCACACACGTACGGAGATGTGTGAAGGCTTGGGGCTGCAGCCTGGCTGGGGAGGATGCTGGCTCTTGCCTCCTACCACCAACTCGGAAGATGAAAGGCAGCAGAAAGGCTCTTCTCTGATAGCAGCACAGGGGCCCTGGGGTGATACAGGTGAATTCCTTCACAACAACCCATCTGCTAGTTGTGCTGGGACGGCTCGACCACCAGTGCTGTGCTGTGCTGTTAATTTACCGCCCTGCCTGAGAACAGTGCTGCACCAGGCTGACGTGTGGAGCACAGGGCTCTGCTCTCAGGAGCACCGACTCCCATCTCCCCTCCGGTTACCAGCTGTGGGCATCAATACAGCCATGGCAGCAGGCAGCTGCTGCGACTGCCCTGCCAGCAGCACCACACACCCCAGCTCTGCTCCCACGCCAGAGAAGGCTGAGGCCTCTGCAACGTGCTTGGTCCTGAATGATAGACACCTTTTGGCATCGAGTGATTAATGCTAGCCAATGGTAAAAGCCCAAAAAGCCAGGAAAAAGGTTCCTAGGATCTGTTCAGTGGAGTAGATTAAAGAGAGCTAAACTGACAAATAAACTCCAAATAAATTAAATCAAATTCCTGCAGATGATACAAAACCCATCCATAGTTTCTATGGATGGATCCTTGAGAAGTTTTCAGCAGGCAGCAATCAGCCCCCATTCACAGGCAGGAAGGGATCAGCAGCTGCTTTTGTGTCAGTCCCACTGCGGCCACCTACGACTTGGTATAAGGCTTTAAATAAGCCTTCAAGGAAGGCACGCAAAGGCTGTCAAGGGGGGTTGTTGAGGGTAAAGGGCAGGCTGAGGAGTGTGAAGGGACATGGGGCGAGGGGCTCTGGTGACCAAACTGCCACCAGTGGCACTCACTGCTGCCAGGTCACAGGGCCGGCTTCGCTCCTGTGCGCATCCATGTGCGGTTTCCTTTTTAAAACTGATAACTTGCAGAGTAGGAATATGGAAATATGGTAATGTTTATAGGCGACAGCAGCCTCCACCTTCGGATGTTAATTATACATTAGAACTGGACAAATTATTCATTGGGAACAGTTTGGGCTCAGGGGAAAGAAAACAGTTTTCTCCTCTAAATACTGCAACCAAAGTCTTTGTCAGTGCACTTAAAATATATAGAGAGGATTTGTGTGCACACACTTTACAGCACAGCTATATTTATGACCAATGTGATCTGCCTGGTAACTCAAGTTCATGTGCGGGTCCAACTTTGCTTATCTATAAACTGCTCAGAATTATTCAGGTATGTTATTCTTCCAACATGTTACCCCTGCCATGCTGGATTTGCAGCCCTTGGCTCCAGCTTGTGTGCCTGGACCTATCCCCCCTAGAAGTAAATTTGTTCAGGAGCTGGGATCCTGTGTATCAGGAAAGGGTTGCTGAGCTTTCCCACCCAAGACAAGCATTTGTCATAGAAGGTCTTCAGACATGTACAAAAACCTCATCAAAAACATTCTGATAATGAGTCAGCAGAGGGTGTCCACATTTAACGTTGGCTCAAGTATCTCAGTCACTCTCAGAGGTATTTGTCCCATCACCAGTGGCTGAACCTCGAGCTGCCCAGGAAAGCTGCAGCCACGTCATCCTTCCTGCAGCCACCCTGCTCCCTGCCCTGCCCACACAAGCACAAACCTCAGACATTGCGCTCCTATTCTTTGACTGGCTTTCCACGAGAAGTGAAATCCCATTTTAACTATGCAGCAGTCCCAGAATTACTTCAGCCCATGAAAAATTACTGCTTCCATTAAACTTTGTAGATTTTAGGAAGACAAGGCCCTTATATGTAAATTGGTTGATGTTTTGAGGAAAGAAGAAGGGGAAGAAAACTAACACCAAAACTTTGGGAGGGAGTTTTGTCATGAATTAAATTTAAAGGAAAGAAACCCCAACACTAAAATAGAACAGAGTAAGATATTTACAGCTTAATGCTTTTTTAAGTCAGCAGAACAAAACTCTGGTTTTCCTTATTGACTGTTAACCACAATAACATAAGACTTGCTCAATTTCATCTTTGTTCCTTTAATATTGGGAATTTCTTTTTTATTTTATTGACGAGGAAACATCCAGTTTTCTGGCTGGAGCCTATTATGTAAAGAAAGCATAAAAGGATTCATTACTTTTTAACTACTAGCAGGGAAGCAAACAGAAGAACTGTATTCTTTCCGGTGAGTTCAGCAGCTGGTAGCATTAGCGTTTCAAACACCACATTTGTAACATCCCATCTCCCAAACTCTTTGAAAGAACATCCGTGCAGGATCTGATGACTACGTCATGCACATATGTACGTGTGGGGGCTGACGCACGTTACAAATGATGCATTTGCCAACACACAAGGGATTGCAGCGCATCCTCCTTTCATTAACGGGCAGTGTGTGTTAGAGCACAAGTGCTGCGATTCAGTCCCTTCGTTGGGAATTCAGACTGGCTCTCTGTGCACTCTCCTGGTTGCAGTGGGACCCAATGCAGCTGAGCCGGTGGGACATGCTTTGGTCACTGTGCCAGGATGGCAATTCCCTGTGCCCAGCCATGAGAGCCGTGCCTGACTTCCTCCTTGGGAAAAGGAAACCCGACAAATAGCAGGGATGCTCAAGGAGATATGTCCTTCCCTTTCTCCTCAAACAGAAATCCTGCTCCCAATGCATCTCTCCACAGCATCTCTTTCTTCAGAGGCTAAATATTACAAAGGTTTGGCATACAGGACATTTCAGGGTAGGTTTTGGGGTTTTTTTTTGAAGCCACACAGTAATTAAACCAGTGGGTTAAGCAGCAGAAGAGAGAATCTGCCTCGGGGCTGAGGGCTGTGGAATACCATTCCCACCAGAGACTAAACACTGCAAACCGCTCTGCTGGTAATGGATGGGCATTTTAAAGGAGGCAAATGATAAACAGCGAAGGAGCGTAATTGGTGCTGTTTGTTGTACACTGGCTGATGAAATGCCAGCGAAACGGAGTCGCTTCAAAATGACATGTTTATGTGACATCAAAGAGGCTGAGCTGACTTCACATTATATCTGTGACAAATGTATATACTGGATCGCTGTTTGCCATTTAGACCTCCTCTGATTACTTCTCATTGTAAGAGAAACATTTGCGATTCTGCTCACTTGGTAAATCTGTAGAGTGACTTGTTAGCAACACATGCAGGGAAAGTTGTTGAAAAGCCCTTCTGGGCCTACCGTAGTAAATATGTATTCACACACCCGATAACGTGCTGCCGCTTGTTGCCTGAAAGACGAATGCAGACAGAGAGTGCTGCACACAGCAGTGCTTCCACACGTGCTCCCAAAAACTATTTGCACTTCAGGCACTAAACTCAAGCTATCACTGCCTCCTCCTCCCCGGACCTTCATGCGACCCCACTTCATGTGCTTCTGCCCCTCAGACATCAGGAAAGTTTGCTTTGCCATGGCAGACCCTGGAAGCAGGGCTTGCACAGGCTGCCTGGCTGAAATGCTATGATTAAATTGTCCTGGGGGATGGAAAATAAGCAATTATACTGGGAAGGGTTAGAAGCAAAAAGTTGCTTGCCTTTCCCAAACATGTGTCTCTTGCCTTTAGGGAGAAAACAGAAGTCTGAGGAAGTATTCAGCACTGGTATATCCTGGAAGGGCCGGGATTTTTCCCAACCCCAGCAGCCCTCCCTCCGGCTGTGGGGTGGGGTGCAGCACCTGCCAGCAGAGCAGAGGCTGCAGGCATTGGAGCTGACACAGCTTGGTGCCAAGATGGGGATTTCCAGCCACCCTGATCCTCCAGGTACTGCCTGCCACCAGGTCCCCTGGATACCTGTGGCTGCTGCTTGTGATCCCTGAGTACCCCATGGCCTCACAGCTCGGTCGGTCACAGTGGCAGAGTGAGGTGCCCCTGTGTGGGGAGGCCATGGGGCAGCTGGAAGGAAGCTGGGCAACCTGGAATCCATGCAAGCCTCTGTGATAAAGGCCATCTTTGCTGCATTCCACCACTTCTGGTGCTTACCAGCAAGCAGGTAACATGGTCAGGCTGAAAGGAGCATGCTGTCATTGAGATGCTTGAGCATGAGCTTCAGCAGGAAAGCTAACAGATCCCACAAAGCAAGGGAGCAGGATGTAGGGGGGGAAAGTACATCTCCAACTGCTAATTCGTACCCAGACCTGCTGGGTTAATGGCTCCTGCCAGGCTCACAACACTGGGTGCCTCACAGAGAGCAAACAGACACAGGAAACTCCTCTTCATCTTTCTCCCCTTCAAAAGACGCTGCTCATCAGAACTGGCTGAGGAAAGCCTTGGAAGATGCTGCCCAAAGCATTCCCTGCAGCACTGCAAGCTAGGGTACCACAGGAATAACCAGAAGAAATATCTGGGGCCAAACATGGCACCATCTGATGATAGCAAGGGGAAGGGAGAGAGCACAGACAGTCACCTGCAATCTTGCTGGCTCGAGAGCAGTTAGTGGCCACAGGGTGCTTGTGCTCAAGCAAGTGGAATGAAAGGAAAAGAACAGCAATTGCTTTGTGCTGGGGCCAGCTTGAGAAGCAGCTTTCTGCTGAGGACAAGCCAAAGAGAAGAGACCGACCACAGAAAACCCAAGAATGTTTCATTATTAGCTGAACATCAGCAGATATGGAGCCCTCAAATCAATTTTAAAAACAAACAAAACCCTGTGACACAGCTAACAGCCTTGCACCACTTACTGCTTCATGTGCAAACTGTGGGAAGGCAGGTTTTGAGCCCAAGAACAAAGCATCTGCTTTGGGAAAGAACAGCACACCCCTTGCTCAAGGGACTCAGAGCTGGCCCACGGGCCTGGCTGTGGTCTCGTGGCAGTTCCCTCACCCTCAGCACAGGGGAGGCAGCTAACAACAGCTGAATGCACCACACAGCTTCCCCCCGCCTCTGTGGGTCGATACATAAATAGAGAAAAGATTTTCAAGCTGCTTTCTATTACTTCTGTTATGTTTTAGCCTTCCTTTCCCCTCTGCCCCTGCCAGCCCCCTCCGTTTGCCCAGCAGGCAGCGAGTGGGGCTGGCTGCTGTCAGCCCCCTCACCACAGCATTGCTGCTCTCACAACAGGCAGCAGCTCCGCTGTCCTCCGAGAGGGCAGAGGCTGCCAGGACAATGAAGTCCCAGCCTCAGGGGCTGCAGTGCTCTCTTCCCACTATCTGGCCAGTTTCTATGTTTTGTTTTGATCTTGTTAGCCTTTTTTTTTTTTTTAAGGCATGTTGATGATTATCATACTGGAGGAATGCACTAAATACATAGCATAACTGGAGGAAGGAATTATTGCTGAGGGAATGTATAACATGTGTGTGCACAGCTCTGTAATGTTATTCCTGTCTCATTGATAAACTTGGGCAGATTTCAGAGGCAGATATATTTGTAAATATTGCAGGGGGCGGATGGTCTTCGAGCTGACATCCAGACAGGGGCTCAGGAAAGCAGCCCACACCCGAGCTTCGGTGCTCCCCACACTGCTCCTTGGCCCCAGGAGCGGGGAGGTAGCATCTCCCCCACCAACCCAGCACCCAAATGGTCTGTGCAGCGCAGTCTGCACACACTTGTATTTGATAGCACATTCACCTGGAGGCTTTCACCACTAGAGAAAGACTTACATTCCTCAAATTAAAGCAGAGGTCTATTTTTACCTCTCTTTATGGATATACCCTCATTGCAGCCAGTAGGACTCATGAAACCTCATTTGTTCCAGGGAAGAAATGAGAAGCCTGAGACCGGATGCCTTCTGCATTCACAAGGATAAGGAGGACTGAGGCTTAGTTTACTCTTAAACCCATGCCATTACAACAGCACCACACTGCCACTCCCACTTCCTGCACAGATGAGTGAGCACCTGAAGCCCCAGCTGTGCTCTGGCTCACCCATCATCATCATCAGCCTTCCTGCAGGTCCTCCCTGGACCACTCCAGGAGTGCTGCTTCCTCTGTCCCCCACCATGCATGGCAGGCTATGAACCACTGACTGACACCAGCCCTGCTGCAAGCTGCCCTGTCACTGCCAGAGCCTGCAGAGTCCAAGCACCATGGCCCCCTTCACTCTGCTGTAGGCCAGACCTTGGTTTTCTACTTATTAGACACCACTTTTTCTTCTAGCCTCTAGCACACACAGCACAAAGCTGCAGCATTGCCAGCCACAGGCAGCCACCAAAGATGATGCTCTAGGCCTCTGTTCAAAGCTTGCACAGGGGTAAACACACGTGGGGCCCAGAGCAGATGTGGTGGCTGCTGCAGGCCCCTTCCGGCAGAGGAGATGGCTTTGCCCTCGTGTAACATGTGCCACCGATGGAGCCGTGATGCTCTTGGAGCGCCAGCACTCCCCTCCCCAGCTTTGTGCCCGCAGCACCCCGCACCCAGCCCGTCTGCAGCTCCTGAGGAAACAGTGCACTCCCAAACACGCCCCTGCCCCCTTGCCTCTGCAGGGCACCTCCAGATTTGGCCTAGCGAGCATGTTTACTGGTGGGTTACAAATAATTGTGCATGTTGACATGTGATTGTTAATATGTCTGTTGATATTGATTAAATAAGGAGTAAGATGTTTCCTTTCTCCTTGGCACGGCACTTTGCCTGTTTGTTTCTGGCTGGCGCCGGCGCCGAGCGCTGAGCAGGGGAGCGACTGCCAGCAGTGCTTGGCCATGCCCGCGCCGATCGGCAGAGGCTCTGCAATGGGCTGCACGTTGGATTCTGCACATTGAGCTGGGACAGCACTAAAAGCATGTCAGGCTACTTGGATCCTCCTGTGAGTTTTGAAGCAAAGCATTTTTCTGAGATTAGGAATGTTTTGCTAAACTTTGATTTCCTCCCTCCCCAAAGCTAGGACTCAGTGCCTCCCATGGGCACTTCATTTTCTACATCAGTTCACACCAAGGGCCACAGGTCCTGAAAAAAACCTTTTCCTTCCTGGCATGAATGCAGCTCCCATGTGCTTGTGCCAAAACTGGGACAACAATACCAGCTTCATGCCCAGGACCCTCTAGTACAGGACCCTGCCCTTGCCACCCATGAGGGACAGTGACACAGTGTCACCTCACAGCAGGGCAGGCTGTGTTGCACCCTCCTCCTGAGCTGGGCCAGCAGATCCCTCTGCCCGTGGGACTGGCGCTTAAACACTTTCAGCCACCAGCAGTAGCACTTTGGGAAGCCTCATCCAGATTCAGGAATGCAGGCTATTCCCCTCCACCACAAACGAGTCTAATACCCTGGCTGCCCAGCAGTATCTGTGTGTCTCATTTCAGTCCTGCAAGAGCTCTGCAGCTTCCAGGGCACTTGTTGAGGCAAAAAACCCTAAGTATTTGCAATATCAGAGCCTAATAAGAGAACAGGTGTGCTGAAAGCACCATATGAACCTTCAGCTGGGGATGTGGGAGAAGAAATGACCTTGATATTCAATAGCATGTTGTTAAAATATTTAGATTTTTCCATGGTATGATTTGTTAAGGAGGCAAGATTTATGCAACTATACTATTTACTTTCCATTCCTTTCTGGTACTGCTATGCTCTGATGGCTGATTTCAGTCAAAATTAATGCCACTGAGGAATCTCAGATGTACCAAATTCCTAGGAGTCTCAAGAAAACATGCAGAGAGACTTGAACTGCTGTCCTCTCTGAAGAATAAGTCTGCAATGTAAAATTACCCATGCTATTAGATACCACAAATCCTGCATGGGAAAGCAATGCTATACTCCAGCCACCAGAAAAGCTTTAATCAGGATGAGCACAAGATAATCAAGCCATCAGTGAGAAAACAGGATTCCTAAGTTCTGCTGCTCTTGCAGCATTTTGCCCTCTTAAAAACGGAATAATCAAGAGGCTCTTTTTCCAGCCTTCTGTTTGTGCTCTTTTTGGATTGCCTTTCTCTTGCTGCTTACACGCAGCACAGAGGTTGCTGGCTTTAATACTGCACAGCATCCCTGAGAGCTCGGGGCTAAGAAGGCTTTGGCTGTGACTTTGGCAACTGCACAGCTGCATGCTCCAAGAGGGGAGAGGAAAGGAGGAAAAAGCTGCTGTCCGTGCTAGCCTGTAGCCTCCAATATTAGCTAATGCTGCTTATGAACAATCAGGTGTGAACTGAGAGCTCAGCAACAGGCCCTGACACTCTCCCTGTCTGTGACAGGCACTCCCCAGCACTGAGGGGGCAGCTTGGCACAACTCCACACAGGTATTAGCAGTAAGCAAATGGCTTTTGACTAGAGATGAGGAGCAGTCATTGCACAACAGCAACAGAAGGGCAATGCCAGCAGTGCTTCCTGAAAGCAGGAAAGCAGTCGGCACCAGCAGCTCACTGCCTCCCCTTCCCACCCAGGCTAAAGGCTCCACGAAGCCATGGCAGAGCTGAGCATCCCACATTTTTGACTTGCTGCCCAGATGGGCAGAGAGCTGGATCAGGCTGCTGAAGCCACAGTGCAGCAGCTTCAGGGCTTACTGGGCCAGGTTTTGAATAAGCCCACATGGTGGCCCTGCTGGACCCAGACACATCACCCAAGCTCCGTTTAGAGCAGGAAGGAGGCGAGGAGCCAGAGGAGCTCCCTGTCTTCCCCAGCAGCAGGTCATGCTCCATCCTGAAGCTGTGCCATGCTCTGAGCAGGGCAGCGATGGCAACAAGCAGAGGCTATGGGTACGCAGGGCTGTCTGCCAAATGTAGTAACTATGCCCTCTCTGTTGTTTTCCTTCAGAGGGGGACAAGAAGAAAGTATTATTATTATTTTGTCTTTGCCCTATACAGGCAGTACAAGGCGCAATGAGATACCCTTAAGCTGAGCTTCCACTCTCCTGCCCCAAGGCTGTTTCCTTTAATGCTGTAGATGAGTGGGGTTATCCAGTCACTTTGGCACCTCCCTTACAGCCATCTGTGTCCTTTCTGTTGTGCCACTCTGAACAATACAAGAGCTGCCATTCCTCCTGCATAGCCTTTCCTCTTCTCCACCAACACAGACTGGCCAGCCAACCGTTCCAGTCAACCACATCAATCCTCCTGCCACTCACAGTCATCTCGAAGGCATTTAATATAGATATAATACACAAAACACTTTTACATATTCTGATAACATCCCACGCACATTCCCCTGTGAGTTGTAAGCTCTTTGAAAGAGACACACAGATGCTCCCCTTGCACAGCACAGTTGTACCACAGGGCAGGAGTAGCCCTGCATGCTCAAACAGGGATGGAAGGCCCTGCGCTGCCCTTCTGGGCAAGTTGTGGTGCCAGACTTTCAGGGTACAGCCCAGAGGGGACCGACACTGGTCAAAGAGGTTGGGACTCCCAACTCCCCTCCAAAGCCTATCTGAGCTGGGCGTGGAAGGACATAACTGCAGAAGGGTGTAAAACACAGCTAGATCATGCATTTGATCCAGGGTCAGCAGCTACGTGTTGCCCCATTTTTAGGGCATCCTTAGCAAAAGCATGCTTCAGAAAAAGAAAGCAGCCTCGACAACTGATTTTAATTTAGTGGTAACAGCTCCACAGGTGTGGAATAGGGTTTTAAAGACAAATAAGGTCTGCACCTCTTAATGAAATTTAATTGGTTCCATCCACAGCTCCCCATAGCTATTGAACTCATTGTACACCTATGTTTTATGCATAATGACTTTTCTATCTGGTATCAGACAGTAATCATTCCAGAAGGCAAAAATCTCAAAATAACCACAATATATGCATACAGAATACATTTAAAAGAAAATCTAAATTGACTGTTCAGACCTTCCCTCACTTGCCAGTGGATCTTCTCCAAACAGAAGGCATTCCAAGTCGGCGTAGGAAATGCTAAGATAGCATGCTTTCCATATTGTGTTATCGGAGCATCTTCCAAAAACTCAAGCTTTCCCATACAACAAAATGTCATGAAGAAGGTTTTACTCCAGTCTGCGTATCACAGGCTGTACATACTGCTTCAGCTACTGTAAGGTTGGCAAGCAAAGCTTGTAATGACTTGAAGTACAGTTTAGGAGCAGAAAAACTTTGCTTCAGAGCCACTTTCTCACACTGTCTGATTTTCATTAGGAGGGGTTTGTGTGCCTGTGTTTTTTCCCCCAGGAATGAAGACAGAGATAAATGTCAGAGGGGACTTTTTGGTTTTCAATGCACTGCATGGAGCCTGATTAACTGAGCTGATGTTGTATTTGCAATGAAAGGAGGAGGAGTTTCCCAGAACCAGCTAGCCTGGCTGAACCAAGAACTGGGTCAAACCCTGGCAGCAACAATGCACTTCAGAGCACAGCGAGCGTCTTGGTTTCAAAAACAGATTTTACACCCAAGCGCATAGCTTTCCCGTCTCCCTCTTATTAACATCACTTGCTCTCATCTCTGTTTTCACAAGGCCATCAAGAAGCAGTCTCTGCAATACTTCACTCAGGCACCATCACAGCAAAACCACCACAGCTGAGTTCAAACAGCACAAAAGGCAATAAGTAGTATCACTACCGGGAAGCCAAGCATAACAACCCACCAGAGCACCACAAAACAAACCACCTGGCCACAAATACACACTCACACCATCTTACCTGGCAGAGTCCAAACCACTCAGTGCTCTTCATGCAGCATTTCTACTCCTGCTGCAGAAGTGGCAGGAGGGCAGCAGGGAACCTGGGAAGCAGCCAGGGAGCCTTTGCTGCACATCTCCATGTTGGGGCTGATTGGTGCAGATCAGCCCTTCTCACTGCTGTGTCTCCTCTGCAGGTCAACCTCAACCTCCTTCCTCTGAGCTTCAGCTGAAATCAATGCAAAAAAATTAGCTCGCCCAGAGGTTAACTTGGAGCACCTGGTGCCCAGGCCCTGTTACGGTCCTGCCCAGGGGCACCTTGGAGGGCTAAGTTCAGTCCTTGCAGCTGCCCCTGCCCCTGCCCCTGCAAGACCTGTGCTGCCCTGGGGTGTTCTGGCAGGAGGCAGGCCTCTGCAGTGGTAGGCAGCCCAAGTCTGCTCTGTGTGTGTGTGTGCGTGCGTGTGCGTGTGCAGATGAAAATCCTTGGGGGCTTGGCTCCTCTGCCACACTGATAACGCTGTGCACATCAGTCAGGGCAGTGAGGGTGCTGATCCTGACATCAGGCCCAGGCAAAAGGAAGAGGAAACAGAGTTTCACTAGAAACTCAGTCTTTGGCACATTGATTCAAGTTAAGTTCTGAGTGAAACAAAATATGCTATAAAGATTTTAATAAAAATCCATTTACCTAAATAGAGTCCTCATTTTCCTTTTTTTTTTAACTGTCAAAGAATTTGACAAATTTGATCAGATCATATCACTGAGCCGAAAGTGTGAGTTCTGGGAATGAGCTATTTGCATCACTGTAGCTCCCCACTTACAGTTTTGGGCTTGCTACATGCCCCCCTCTCTGCCTACTCTGCTATTACAACCCATCTGATCTCACTTTGGGTGGAAAAACACACTTCTGCAGGCACAGAAATCTTCACAGCAAAAAGGCAGAGTTCTTGTCCACAGCTCAAACGGGGCAGGCTGGGTGTCCTGGTGGGTGTCCTGTCTTGCCCCTTCTGGTCCTTCCAGAGCCCCAGCTCAGCCCACACCGCTCGGTGGCAGAGCCCTGGTGTGCCAAACTCCACACGACACAGATGCCAGCTGCAAGTTGTGTGCTTAAGTGTAAACACATGTGCAGATACATTTGCTTGCAAAGGTGTGTGCACAAAACTCGGCTGAGCAGCTGTTTGACCCAAGCTCCAATTAGACAGGACAGCATAAGGTAGATCTTTCTCCTGGAGGCACATGGCAGTGAGTAAATACATGTTCCTCTCTCTCAAAAGTGGGGTCATGTGCAAGGTCCAGCTTGGCTGAGTCACCATGACTGCATGGCAGCCACAGGAGCAGCAACAGTGGCCCTCTCCATTGCCCTGGCACAGAGAGGTGCTGCCAGCTTGTCATGGTTGTCTTCCATCAGAAGATGTCACGTGGAGCTCACACACATGTGCTGCTCACTGGCTCCAGCGCCCACCTCTGCTGGAAAGCAGCCACTCTTCAGAAGAAACCCCACTCAGCAATGAATAACAGCTGCTTTTGTGAAGACCGAAGTACTGCTCTCATTTATTTATTTTCCCTGTGCACAACAAATGCTCTGATGACAGAAGCAGGACAACCAAAAAGTCCCCTTTCCCTCCAAAATGCCACCTTTCCTCAGGACACCACTACAGCCTGGGTGTTTTCCCCTCCAAGCAGCAAATCCTGGCAACTTTTCTGAGAGGTTTGAACACCCGAAGTGGTCATGCACAAGCACCCTCCAACGCTGGGGGGTCCCTAGATAGGCTTTTTCCTAGGCAAAAATGAGGATTTAAAAGGGAGCACAGCAGCAAAGCTCCCCAGACACAGGCTGTCACCGTGGCAGCTGCAGCCACGGCTGCTCAGCGCCCGCTGGAGCAGGAGCCCACAGCTCAAACGTGGCAGCGCTCTGTGTCATCCACCAGTGCTGTGGTATGAAAATGCCCACAGCCTTGCTGATCTGCCTGCCTGCTTTGCCTGTTAGTCAGAGAAGGAGAGTACAAACAGCCGTGGTGCGGCTCCTAACAGTGTCAGTTTGGGGACAACTGGACTCTTCTGAGGGATAAAACTGTGGGCGAGTTATTCAGGTCATCTTCTGCATGTGCTCACCTCTGGACCATCAGCTGTTCAGTGCAAGCCAGTTTTCAGAATAATTCTGATGTAAAACTGAGTATTCTGGAGAAAAGCTTGTGGTTTCAGAGGTGGTGGGAGCACTTGGTTACCAGTTCATTTTTGCTTTGAGCCCTGTTGCCCAAGGAGTCAGTGTGCCAGAAAGCGAGTCCAGCTGCTCAGGCCTGGGGTGAAAAATGAATGTGTGTCCTTTCAAAGCCCTCAGGATGCCCTGAGACGTCCATGTCCTCTCACCAGGATTGCTGTGCTCCTGCAGTGTGCTGTTTGTCAGATGTGAGATCTGAAAAGTCATCCAGGCAGGAGAGAAAAGCTGGCGGCTTCATCCTGAGTCACTTCTGGTGGGAAGAGGGAAGATGGTGATGGGGAAACAGTTCTAACAGCTGCTCTGAGGTGAGAAGCAGCAGTGTGGAGGAGGAAGAGAATACATATAAGGAAATACCTTGGTGTCCTTCAGAAGCTTGTTTTCCCTTAAGGAACTCAAACCAGAAGGTATTTCCACCAAACAAGTCAGAATTCCTGCAAACGGCACAGCCTGGAATCACCCCTGCCCTGTGGAGGGTTTGCTTGCTCAGCTCCTCAAAATGACCTGAAAATAATTGTACAGGCCATTAAAATACAGTCACTGAGTTATGGATTTCCATTTTTCCCTTTCATGACAGACAGGTAGTCTCTATTAAAACAGCTTTTATTTTAAAAGGGATCAGAAAAGCAAAGACAAAAGTGAACTTCTCCAGATGCAGCTCCATTTCCAAACATCACCAACCAAAAAAGCTTTGAAATGCTCTATAAAATAGGATTGATATAGATACTGCATTGTGGTAAACCTGAAACGTGTCGTGACAATTTTGATTTTTCTTTCATCTGTAGTTTTCAAAAAACTGTTTATAACATTACAAATAAAAATGTTTTTTATAAAACCAGTTTCAATGTGAAAAATCAGAATATTCCCATCTACAAGTATGAATGCAGCTGTTTTAGCCTGCTTAGAATACTCTACTTTCATGAAATATTTTCTTTTGATGAAACAGCTTTTTTATGATAGAAATTTCCCAACTAGCTTCAAGTGTAAGTCAATACACTGCAGCAAGAAACTCCAAGCTTAAGATTCGAGTCCTCATATTCTGTGCTGGCCATTGGGAAATAAAGGTTTTGCTCATGGACTGAACTTGTTTGGTATGCACTTGCTGAAATTTAATAAAGAGGAGACCCTGGAAAGTAACCATAGATATTGGCATTCAAGTGAAGCAGGTTGAACCTAAGCTTATTTACCCCACAGTGTTTTCTTTACAGAGAGTTTTTAGCTGAGTAGAAACACACAGCCATGGATTTATCCAGTTCCCTACTCCTTCCCTGTCAGCATCCTTGGAGCTTGCTGGGTTTACCACACCCGATGGGAAGAGTTCTCTGGCATGACTGTGGCTACTATATTAACAGCAAGTTCCTGACAGTCAGTGCAGCCTCATAATAATCACCTAATATTTTTATGTCCAAAGACAAAACACTTCTATTGACTTTCCAAGTGAGAAGTTTTTATAAGAGGAAAGACATCTTTTTCCAGCACTGTGGAAGAGAGCAGGGAGAGTTTCAAAAATGCTAGCATCTGTCCTAGGTCAGCTCAGGGGACCTGCACAGGGCAGTGCTGTTCAGAAGAGTAGAGGTGGGCAGAAGGGCAGATCTGTGCCTGAACATGGAGTGGTTCCTGTTTCCTGGGAGCACACGCTGCCCCTCCGCAACTCAGAATTAACATGGAGCATCTGAAGGGTTTGTACAGTGAAAACAGTACAATCACAATTACAATTACACAGTGTGAGTATTGTCATTATTTAATGTGTGCCTGTGCTAGCTATGGGTACGTGCACAGGACAGCTTAGCAGGGGAGTTCATCAGGACACTCTTCCATAGCAACCTGCATCCCACTGGCACTGTAATGGTTAATGCCTAAAACTTGCCTTGGCTGAGATCCTTCTGCTGTTTGATGGCTCAACTGAAGCTTGATGTTTATGGTGGAAATTGTCTTGATTTCTTTAGATGAGATGAGCATCCATGGAGTTTGAAAATGTGTTTTAATTAAGATTCTGCTAAATTCTACCAGACACCTACTTGGAAAACAAAGCAACTGAATAATTAACTCTGATGAGAGCAGATGCTGCTCTAATGACAACCTGTTACTGCTCAAGTGCATCATTAGTTGTTTTACTGTGTTCTTTTAATATGTCCAGAGATCCTCAGCTAATGAATATATTGGTAGCAATGCATCTAAAATAATTCTGCAATGTGGACTGTTGTTAAAAAAAAAAATAGCCAACAACCAAAAATCCCAACATACTGAGTTCAACTGAAATAGTGTTTCCACTGGTCTGCGTTCTGTGTGCTTGAAAGCAAACACTTCTTTAGCTATCCTTGTGGGATTATTTTAGCCATACATCAAGTGAAGCTTACAAATTGATGAGAATCTAATGATGCATTTATTTACAGATGTGCAGTTCTGTTCCCTGTTATGTTGCCGAGGGGTGAGAAGAGGGAAGGCTTTTTCTCTCCCCTATGTAATGTGCGCAGTCGTGCATTTGACAAAGTGACTAGAAAAATACCACCAGCAAGATTTTACCCTGTTATTTCTAGCCCTCAAAAAATAAATCTCTATCATCTCCTAAAATATAGACAGAACTCTTAAAAAATAGAAATAGAATATTTATACTTAAATAACTCACTTTAATGACACACACTGCACTTTCTGTTTTCACAATATCTTGTGGTTTCATCTAAAAGCATGTATTAAAAATTTTGGGTTTCTATTTTGGACTATCAACATCAGGAAGGTTTGGTCTCACCATTAAAGTAATAAGATGAAATGCAATAAAGTGAGTAAAAACATCAAATGGGAGAATCTAGCTCATACTTTTATATTTCTTTCTCTTTTTTTTTTTTTTTAATAGTGTCAGAATTACCTCTTTTACCTTCAAAGATATACTGAGGAATGATTGAGGTATTCTGAGATGTTTTTCAGAGCCCATTGAGTCCAACACCCACCAGTCTAGCAGAGCCAATGACATCAGAAAACTCTCTAACCCCTGGAAAGAAGCTGGGGGTTGCTGGGAAACGCGTGCAGGAGCATCTCCACCAGCCCCCGAGGAGCAGCACTGCTCACCTCCAGCCCAGCTGGATAGCCACAATGCAGCCTTTAAAGCCTCAAATTCCATAAGCACAGCAAGAGTGCAACAAACGCTGCCAAGCCATTGCCTCAGTCCCCTCAGTCCTCCTCCGTGGGTGACAGGCCTTGCACAGCCCCAAGCCAAGATGGCACAGCCACTGGCAAAGCCCCCATGTCCCTCACAAAGGCAGCAGCAGTCTGGAGAAGGGAAGAAGCATCTGAAGATTCACACTTTTGAGAAAGCAAGTTAGTCAACTCATTTCACCCCGGCATCTCACACTGCCTCTATAACAATGCTTTACTGCAATCAAGCTGGTTGCATTCTTAGTAGGGAGGGAGAAAAAAAACCCCAACAAAACCAAATTACAAGTTTGCATTCTTCTGTGGCCAGCACCTAACTGCAGAATGCAAAACTTCCCAAGTCACCTTTCCTACCTAAAGGGTAGAGAAGCCCTCTGAATTTATAGGGCTCACAGCTGACTGCTATGCCTTTTATGGAGACCTCTTTGGGTCTGATTAATTAGTAATTGGGGCAGGAGCTATGCACTTCAGTGATTCCTGGTGCCTTGATTGTAAATCGCAATCTGGTGCTAAATCTCAGCAGGTCACATTGCTGTTTTTGCTGTGCCCCAGTGATACAACTGATTAAATCTGTGTAAACAGTGTCTTAACAGAAACATTTTTGGGGTGGTAGATGGCTGCCTTCAGTTTGGAGGAATTGAATTATGTATTTCTGTGTGTAATATGTGTATTTCTGTCTGTTCTAAAACATTTTCATCAGTTGCCAGTTGTCCCAATTCAGCAAACCAATGGTTTTAATGTGGCCTTTGAAAGATTGCCCACTGTGGGGGCTTTTAAACAGCGAGTCAGCACTCATTTCACACATGATAAACAAACACTATCCTGGGTAGCTTTACAACTAAAGAAAGGACAAGGACAGTATTAGAACACATTTTTTTTCGGCGTGTTTTCCTGCCCCCTGCCAGGAGGCCCCGCAGGGCCTGGTGTGCTGCTTCCTCAGCAGGCGTGCGCAGTGAGGGTTGCCTTGTCTGTACACTTTTGACCATGAGACAGGAGAGATGTAGAGCTGTCTGCTTGACAGGTTACTGCAGAGCAAGTGAAGGACCCACATGTCCCAGTCCACCTCCGGTCCTCCAGTCAGGACTCTGGCTGACCCCACCTCTGCACCTGCCCAGGCCAGGTCCTTGGTCCTATCCTGTTCTCTTTCCACATGCTAGCAGGTCTGGTTTTCCACGGTGTCGCAGCCCCTGTGTCACTTCCCCCTCACAAGATGCTCTTTATGTCTACCCCTGTTCTTGGTGTGCTCCCCGCAGACCCTGCCTGCACCCCAGCTGCCTCCCTGCACAGGTCTGCATTTGCACCAAACCTCATGAAGTTGATGCCTACCAAAAATTTGAGGCAAGGAAAGTGAAACAAATTACTGTAAGACCATTGGAGAAATATTTGACATTGCGTGCCTCAGAAGTCTGGTCATTAAACACCTGATTTTATCCCCTCCACTTAATTCATAAAAGCATCTTAATAAATGTCAGATGCAAACCAATGAATCTAGCAAATCACTGCCTTTCCTCTGCTCCAGCTTCCTCTCCAAGCACTGTAGCTCAGTGCAGGTACTGGGTGCTTCTCAGACCACTACGTTCGCATTATCCAAGAACAACTGCCTTTGATGAGACAAAAAATCATTTGCAATACACTGTAATGCTGAACAGCTGTTTTCATATGCTCTTTGGGAAGGAAGTATGTTTATCTGCAGCATTGATGAGCTGGAATGCTCAGGGATGGTTCTCTGCTGTGTGGAGAAGCAGCCAGCCACTGTTCCCCATAACCTTCCTTGGAGTGGGGATATGTGTGGTGTGTTTACATTCACTTTCATGACACACAGAAATCCATGCCCTAGACTGAGGATTCACACTTGAATTACCTGCTGGCTATTGTGGTTCAACAGAATCCGACCTGCTTTTAAACAATGTTAACTTTGGACTTTCAAATTCAGATGTTCAGATTAGTTCTGGAGAGTCCAGCTCTGGCTTCAGGGCATGCAATTTGGTCCTGGAGTTAAAGGTGGAGTTTAAGAGCTGGTGCACAGACCCACTTTCCTGGATGGCGTTCATGGAGGAAAAGGAAAGAGCTGTGGAGCCAGCGCAGCAGCACCCTCTGAGGTTCACAGAGATCCTGGCCACAGCAGGTGGCTTTTCTGAGTACCGTGTCCAGCTGGTGTGTCCCCACCATGGCTCCAGCTCATCAGGTTTTGCTAAAAGCAGGAGACCTCGAGTTCAAAGTGAGAAGGAAAATGTTCCAACCCCCGGACTTAGAAAAAGGAAACTAGACAGGGGAGAGCAACAAAAATCCCAATTCAAATTTGGCATCAGAGTTGGGCAGACCTATCCAAAACTTATTGCATTATAGACCTCTGGGATCTGGAACAGAGACTAAAAAATCCTGGAAGATCAGAGGAATGTTTTCGGGTGGATTTCCAGCAGTTCATGACTTTTTTTCCCACCAGGATGTTGCTGCAAGAATGCTTTCCCTTGTGCTAATTTGTTACTTCCTCTCGTGATTCCAGAAAACAGCAGTGAAGCACACAGCAGTGGAGTTAAAACTACTGAACTAGTAAAAACCTAGTCTGTTCTTATCTTGCCTGAAATTGTTTGCCTTCTCTAAAGCTTCAGCACAGTCGTGCTGTCTGCAGAGCCGGAGAGTTGGTGAGAAACTGGAGCACCAGATGAACCTGTGCATCACCTGCTGGGCTTGTCATGATGAGAGATGGGCTCACATCAGCCAGTTCAGTTGGGGAACCACACACAGTTCCAGTGGGGGGTGTTTGGAGCCAGCATTCAGGGTAGGTCACTGGGGATGCAATTTGCAGAGTTCAGCCCTGGATTTTGGCACAATAGACTGAAGGAGGCTTCAGATCCACAACTGGCATTAGGACAAAGACTGCTTCTCCTCAGATCCCTTCCTCTCTGGTGTGCAGCCTCTTACTGTCCTATGTCACACAGGTGAGCTTCAGTCCTTGAGACCAAGATGTTGTGACAGCGGTCCAGTGCAGTGATCCAGCCTTTTTTCTTCCAGAGAGTGTAGTACATATGCCCCTGGGATTTAAATGTTAAGCACATTCCTTCAATGCTTATGAAGACGTAGGAGGAATGCCCTGGTGCCTTTAAGTAGGGGTCAGGTTGAGGATTTCTTATTGACATGCATCAGGCAAAGTGCAAGAAATATAAAAGCATCTGCCAGAAAGCAAGCAGCAGGTCACAGACTGGGTAGCAATATCATTCTATCTCCTGAATGCTACAAGCCAGTGCTTGTAGCCCCTCCAGCCTTTCAGTCAGTTCCTCAGTATGGATTCCTCTTCTCTTTCTCACATTTTTTCAGTGAAGAGAAAGATCCCCAGCTGCTTTCACACATAGCAGTTTTTATCTGACTAAAATTGAGGCCTTGTTGAAGACATCAGGATTTTGCTACCAACTTCAGTAGTCACGTCTGGAAGTACTGGAACATATGTTACACTAACTGCATGGCAACTATTCACTGTGCATCTCTTAATTGCATACATACAGACAAGATGTTCTGCTGCACATGGTCAATTCCAAATGAGCATGAATCCTGCTGATGAAACTAGATTTTCTCCAGAGCAACTGTAAGTGCTGCTCCTTATTGAGGACTTTATTCTTGCCAAATTTCAAGATTTTAGCTCTATCCATTCCTGCAGAAGCCCTGTCTGAATAATCGTGGTTGATTGCTCCTGGAGTTGTGTGAACATTCACAACAGCATTTGTCATCTTCTCGTTTAGTGTTTTTCTAAGAAAATAATCTTGCTGTCAACAAAACCCTTCCCTGAATGAAAAGCTAGTAACTAAAGTAGCATTCGAAAAAGAATGGGTTTTTGTCATCAATTTGCCAAACTCAGCACTGCTTCAGAGCTTAACATCCAAAGGATCAAAGTGCATCAGGAGCTCTGAAATGTCTGAATTATTTCTCAGCCAATGGCAACTATCAGTATTCCATTACAATGATTAACCATTAGGTTCCTTGATTTTTACTCTGTTCTGTTCAAGCTGAGTCCTGTGAAAGACTTTTCCTATACTGGTACCTATTACCCAACTTCTCTTAGCTTTAGGTGTATGACCATATATTTTCTCAACCCTCTTTTTCCTTATTACCATATCAAGACAAAGCTGACTTATTCAAATCCAAGTGTGCATTTTACAGTCAAGAGCTAATGTTCTCTATATGCAGCAAAAATTGAGGTGTTGAGATAAGTTTAACTGTGTTTCATGTTCTTTCTGAGTAGAGAAAAAGAGAGCTGTAGTTCAGTCACAGAAGAACAGGACAAATACTCAAATTCAGTGTGCAATTTTCCTAGGGTGACCTGCTGGACAGTTTTGCAGCTGCAAGCTGAGGGAATGCGTCCCCATGTTCTGAGGAGCGGATTATTTCAGATGAGCTAAGCTCTTCTAACTCAGATCACTTTTGTAGACATTAGTCTTTGTAAGGTGTCTTTAAGAATATTTATTGTCTAATTCATACAAGACTTCCCTTTTTGCTTCCATTTCATCTACAGTGGCTGAGTCCTGAAACACCAGTCTTGCATGCAGTGCTTCATTGTACATCAGTGCAAACCATGTGCTTCATTCTTAAGAGATTTAAACCAGGTGATTTTTCTGGGCTTGTGGCATGTTCTGTGGAACATGGTTCTTAACAATATAGAGCAAGCATTTTGACTGCAGAACTAATGGTGGGCCACTTCTGTGAGTTAAAATTTACAGTAGCAGACACAAAGATGTGCTGCCAGTTTGTTCCTGGATCACACCTGGCTGGGAGAATTCAGCTGTATGTTTATTCATTTGGAGCAGAGAGTCAGCAGGAGGTACCGAGCAGAGCATGTATTTTTCTTCTTTGGGAAAAGAGCTTTTACTATCACATTATATCAGGTCATCCTGGATTAATAACTCAAGCAAATAGCTTTATATATTTTGTACCATGCAGTTGAAAGCACAAGCTGTTTAACCTCACTGCTGGAGCAATAAATGGCTATCTACATGGATGCCCATTTGCTGATATGCTTTCAGATGAAACTGTAAAATAATTTCTCTAATCAGCAATGCTGAAGAAGAGTTAGATGTCAAGATTTAAATTAAGCATTAATAAGAATAGAGAAGATGATGCTGGAATTCATGGAGGGTAGTCTTTTTTATATTCTGGATATTCCATTTTATATGCAATGGATCTGCAGAGCAAGAATTGGATTGCAGATGTAAGTTTCTGCTCACAATAATCACATTACAGAATCACGGCCATCATTTGGAGCTTCTAAAAACAGCAGTCCCTCATCTGTTTGGCTAGCTGATGGATAACACATATTTACATAGGCTCTCATCTTAGGAAGTTTCATCATCTCTTGCGTAGGAGAATGCTGAAATGATGTTTGCACCATAAATGTTCCAGATTCCACACATGCTTTCAGTCACCCAGCATGGTCTTGCAGGCAAAAATATGTGAATACCACTGTCCCGCAGGGTAAAAGTAAAAGCAGTACATACCTCATTGGAGTTTTCCAGCAAATTTTTGGATCTAAAAAGTCCCGGCCTTCAAATGTTGGTGTAGGATTATTCGTGTGCTCCAAGTGAAATATCTGCTTTAGCATTTTCCTTAGTTAGTCTGATTCACCAGGATGCCTAAAAATAGGATTAAGGGTGTGAAATGCAGAAGGTAATAGGAGCATTTGCCCACTTCAATTTCTTGAGTCAGAGTTTAACCCCAGAATCAGAGTTTAAGCACTAATCATCAACTCAGAATCTACAATCTGCAGTTTAGGAAGTGTGTATCGTTAGGCTCAGTTAGACTGGAACTACATACTTGGAGGCAGTCACAATAAAAAGAGCAAATACAGCCACACTTGGAACAGGGGGGTTGCCCAGCCTGATTTCGTGCTACTCTTGTCATGTGAACTGGCAACACCAGCTAACCACAGCATGGGGTTAGCAGGTTTCCAGCCCCAGGAGCCCCCACTCTGCCCTTCCCTCAATTATTCCTTGATATTAACCGTCACCAGACCAATTCAATACATTTTCAAGACCCTAACCTTTATTTACGATGTATTTTGGTTGAATTCAGCGTGAGTTAGATGTACAGATGACAATTTATCCTATCATCATATTGAGGAGTTAATACAAATTATTGTATTAATGCTTTTTTACTCTTGGATTACATGTTGCAATCATATGGTTAAGCAAATTAAGAAAATTAATATCCTGTGTACAAGATCTGTTTGGGTGACAATAACTTAAAATAACCTTTCAGTCGAGAAAGATGGCTGGAGTTAAGTATGGAGTTCTCTGGGTGCACACACACATCACTGTGGGAAGCTTGCATTTATACAGAATCCTTTGGTGATACACAAAGAGTATAGTGACTTTTGAAAGTTCTCTGCCTGAACTGAGGCCTCCAAATCACATTCAAGGTCCACGAAAACATGGACCATCTCAGTTTTAATGGGTTCTCAGTATCTCAGCAAGAAGAATAATGGGAAGTCAGTCAAGCTCTGGGAATGCTGACTTCAAAGCACAAAGCTTAGGGGGCTGAGGAGCCAAGAGAGTAGAAGCCTGCTTCAAAACCAGCAAACATCAAGTAGATTTGGTAAAACCATAAGAAACCACTCTGTCCTCCTAAACCTCCTAAGTTTATTGATTTCAACAAATCAATACATTCCAGTGTGTCCATTTCAGGCAAACAAAAATAGCAGGAAGCACATTGCTGGCAAGACACTGACAGTAGGTGTTATGAGAAGTTTTCTGGTGGGCTCCACAAGAAATTGTTCAACATTTTATGAAATAGGCAGGTTTCATAATCATACTTTTAATCCTTTAACTGATGTACGATGGAATCGATACATAAAGAGAAACCCCAGGAAGTTGACAGGGAAAGATTATTATTGGGGGTTTTGTATCACTCTGACAACTTGGTTGCCCAAGGACATGAACTTTGTCAATACAGAAAAGTGTGAAATGACAAATTAACATTTAGGGAGATTAATTTCTGTAATTTTATCCTGTTTCACTCATACACTCAAATCTCCCTGCAATTTCAGGCTCAGCCCTTGTGTGGACAAAGGCTGGGTTTGCAACAAAGACAAGGTTGGACACTAGAGAGGATAAGCACAGCTTCCACTAGGAAAACTTTCTGAATGAAGTCATTCAGTTCTGGTTTGTGAATAAATAACTCTCATAGTCTCCGGTCCCCATAAGATTTATCCAGACACACTTTATTTTATTGCATTTTGAAATCTAAAGGACTCCTCAGGAATGGAAGGTTAAACATGCGTGTAAGTGTTCACAAAGCTGGAGCCTTATTTGACTAATTTCTCCTAGGCTGATAATCAAATACTAAATAGCCCTGGCTCTTGGAGCAAACATCTCCCCCTAAGGACAAACCTCTTTACTGAGCAACAGATCAGAAGTGAACTGGCACTCTGGAGTTCAAGGCAAACCCACTGTAATTAATTCAGTTAAAGCACAGCAATTTGGAGGTAGCAGAAGGATGGCAAATCCCACCCTGTTTCCTAATCTTCCCCAAAGGAACATATTTATTACAAACTCTTAAAATCACCTTTTGATAATGTTGAACAGTCTGTGAGGGGCCCATTAAGGCATACAAGGCAGACCCATTTTAATCCTTAATACCACTTGAAGATTATCCATTTTAAATGGCCTTGCAGAGCTTATCATAATTTTGTAAACTATTAAAAAGTATTAAAAGGCACTACTACATCTATCTGATGAGAAGCATGGGCTCCTCCAGCCTGCCTGACAGAACACACGGTTTCTCTGTGACTGCCTGATGGTGAATCCAGCTGTGGCAATCCAGATTCTCACTGGGACATAAACTTCCCCATTTCACCAGGAGTGAATTTTGTACTACAGGTATCCGGGTTAGTCTGCTTCTCAGGATGAATGCAGAGATCTCATTTTCTACATGAAGCACTATCAACCAAAATCAAGACAGCTAACTCACAACTGCCCATTCTCTTCGGGATACACAGTAACTGGCATTTAAGGCATATTGGCTTTCAAGAGTGTGGCTGAAACAGAACTATCTTTCATTTGGTGCTTTATAAAAGCTCTCCAATCTAAATTGCTAGAAGAAGAGAAAACAAAGCCATTCAGCGGCTCTAGGACCAGGCAGTGGCTAACACTGGGTAGAGCTCTTCATGCCCACGGGTGAAGGCAATGTGAGAATAATATTCTCCACGGGGACTCAAGAGTACAGAGTTTACCAGTCTCCCCACTCAAGAGCGGGTGAACTAACCTCTGTTCCTGAAAACCCACGAGATGCATCACAGCAGTTGCAGTTCCTGTCTGCAGGTCCATGGCAGTGTCTCTTGGTGCATTTCTTCAGGTGCAGCAGCTGCACACAGCTCCTAAACACAGGCTGCTGCATCAGAAACCCATTCAGACAGGAAAAGGAGAGAAGGAAATTAGACCAAAGTGCAGCTCCACCAAGAGTGCAGTGAAAAGAAAGGTAGGTGTGCCAGATTGCCTGAGACCCCTTGGAATGAGGAGAGCCCCAGTTGGCTAATCCCCCCTAACTACTGTCCGAAGAGTGTGAGGGACCACGGAGGGAGAGGAAAGAGCTGGGCAGGTTGTTCAGCTTGTCTGACTTCCTGCTGTGACACTGAGCTTATTGAAGAGAAGTCAGCATGGATGGGACCTGTTGAGTTGTAAAACTGCAAGTGGATGATCTGTCCCCTCCTCATTCCCTCCTCTGTCTTCACTAAGTGAGCAGTTATCACATTTGCAGGGCTAAATGCTAAAGGAAAGGAAATGTGCGCTGAAGGGAGAAGTGCATCATTGCATGTTTGCCTTTCAAAGTAAAGCAACCCAGGAGAGCAGGCACAACAACCCAAAAGGTATACAAAGCATGAAATGAGTGGGATGACTTGAAAAAAATGGGGCACTTATTATCCTGGTTTGAGCCAGATAAGCAGGGCTTCTCATAAGGCAGCACCCACACCACATCTAAAGCCTAACCTGCAACACCAACGTGGGCTTGAGAGCAGAGAGGCGTTCAGGCTGAAATCGAGCAGATTAGAAGTGAGGGGAGGCTGCCAAACTCATTTTCACTGGGGATCTGAACCACAATTCAGTCCAGGTGACATTTTACATATTTTCACCATTGTTTTTGTTTAATTTGTAAAAGTAATTACACAGCCAATTGAACAGTGTAAAGCAACTGCTGCAATAGTCACTACTTCAGTGAGGTACAGTGCAGCTCAGCTTTCCCAGTTAGGATATCCAGGCACAGCCCTACAGTATCTGTGCCATTCATCACTGACACTGCCATCTGGCTTACCTGAATCCTCCCCACCTACAGCTTGTGCTGAACAAACCTGACTTTTCTTTGGGCTCCTTTTGAAGAAAACAAGGCAATGAAACACCCTGCACTGCTGGTGATATGGACAATGTTAACTGGCATTCTCAGCTCTTAACTGAAGCATGACAGGGGACAGCTAGGTGACAGACGAGGCCAAATACACTGGGCCTCTGGGTGGTCACTTTGATGCAGATAATTGATGGCTAACCCTGTTGAATTACACAGAGTAAACATGTAATATTAGACTCTTACAGGAGTGCTTCGCCCTCGTGACACTTCAACTGAACTACCCTGACTTTTATGGCTGTGGCTGAAATCAAACCTGTTTCTCTTTGGCGTAGTGTGACACAGGAACCACTCCTGCCCCACAAACTGGGGCTGAGCCAGCAGGGCCCAGTTTGCTGCCAGGACTGTGTTGGGACAAACTGGTGATGCAGGTGAGTTGCTGAGGTGGTGTCTGAGTGTCAGAAGAGTAGGGGATAACTGTGCACACAAGTACACGGGGAGCTGGCAGCAGGGCCGCTGTGTTACCTATGATAAATAGCCTGTGTCACCACAGTAGCTGGTCTCCAGATTGAAGCAGACTTTTGCGAATCAGCAGGGTCAGCATTTGAAAAGCATGTGAATATTGTGCACTTGTAAATATTTGAGCACATCTGTTTAGCTCCCTCTCAAAAACCACTGGGAAAAACTACTTCACATTGTGCCATGCAATGCTGTTACCCTGCTCTAATTGTCAAATCTGTTGAGTGTTTTTCTCATGCACACAAAAATTAAAAATTACTGTCCTCATTCATGATTAATTCAGCTGCAGTGCTGCACTGTGTCACACTGCATTTTTTAAAGTATTAAATCCACCTCATAATCAGAAGAGTTTTAATTAACTTTTTGCTAGTTCATCTTTTTTTCCCCCTCTTTCACATAGCCTCAGACAATCTCCAGAGCTGCCTTCCCTGCAAACATCTCCTCAGATGCTACCAAGACAGCGAGGGAGTGCCGAGCTGGCACTGTGAAAATTGTCTGCACCAACCCAAAACTATTTGCTTCTTCCCTTCCTCCCTGCTTACAGACCTAAGGCCTGCTGGCTGGCTGTGCACAGCTCACTTGGCCAGAGCCTGATGGAGATCTAACCCATGGCATTTCTTAGCTTCCTGGAAAGAGCATCTGGCTGTTACTTCCCTTCAGCCTAAATCTCCGAGCAGATATAGGACTGGTCTTTTACATTAGATCTCCAGAGAAGTGAAAGAGAGAACTCCAGAGGAGATACATTCCTGCCTGCCTGTCATTTTTCTATAAAAGCATTTGCTGTTTCCTCTGCACCTGGTACACCCCAAGATTGCCCCAAAAGGCTCACACATCTCTTACTTGTTTGTAGAAGGGCTTTCCAGGCAGGGACATGTTAACAAGTAGGAAGAGCCATATTCCCTCCCTTCCCCAAGCTGGCCCGGATGAGAAAGAAGGAAACAGGTTATTAAACCTCATTAGTTTCAGAACAGAGCAAAAGGAGAAGAAAGCAGCATGGGAAAAGGACCCATAGAAGACTCAACTCACTCCCACAGGCTTCGTGAACTTCTTTGGATCAGTATGGGTTTTCAGATTCAACTGAAAGTGATTAAAGAGCCAGCAGCCAAGAGGGCTTGAACAGGTTTGGACCTTGATACAGGACTTTTCATTGTGAGCAGAAAGAATAGAGAAAAGCAGCAGGAGCTCCTCTCTCTGCTCCTACGGGACCCTGATGGAAAACTGCCTCAGCAACACGACCATACTGCCTCTAGATGGTTTTTCCTTGCAGGACCAGCACTTACTCAGCGGATCTCCTCAGGTTTTTCTGACCTTGGCAATATTACAAGGGACGCATTTTCACATGGCTGAATAGTTTCTGAACAATTTCTCCAACGTATTAGGCACAAACATGCTATCTGTCAGCACCAGGCATGTCTAATCTCTCCACCTGCTTTCTCCCCCAGCAGTTACATTTGGTATCTGTTGCATGCAAAATCCAACCTTTTTTTTTTTCTTTTTTTTTTTAGAGGCAAATTCCCACTGCAGGATGAGGGAGCAATCACTCTTTGGAGGAATCGGGGCCAGCTGGGTTAAATTGATTTGCTTTCCCAAGAAAACTTCTTCCCACGTCCCTGATCTGTATTAACTAGAATCATTATTCTCTTGAAGGGACATCAGATGACCTCTTCTAGGTCCAAGGGCACCCAGAGCACACCCCTTCCATCATCCCAGTTGTGGGTGATACCTCTCCTAAGAGCTTGTCTATGTGGTAAACCTGCAGTTGTGGTCCCAAGCCTTGGGCACACCTGTAGGGCCAAATGCCTCTTCTTTTAAGGGGTAAGGTCTCACCTTACAAGCAGGTGGAGCGAGCAGGCACGTCCTGGCTGACAGGGACTGCTCAGGAGCACGAGCACTTCCCCCAGGGCATGTGCAGGTGGCTGTGCTGAAGGGGAGGGCTGTGAGCTCAGGGCAGGGCAGGAGTGCCCTCTGAACTTCTGCTCGGCTGGCTGGGCAGAGGGAGGCTTCCATGGAGCGTAGGACTGCTCTGCCTCTCCTCCCTGCCCACACTGAGGCCTCACCACCCTCATTAATCAGCACTGACAGGTTTCAGGGTAGAACTGGCTCCAGTGAGGGCTTGAATCCCTCTTGAGGGGCAAAGGGTTGAAGGGAGCTCTGAGAAGGTCCCTCCACCTGCGTCGGGATGGCCACACCACAAAATGCTATGCAACAACACCCGTCACAGTGTGCAGGAACTGAGAGACAGAGGATATGTAGTTGGCAGAGCTAATTCTGCTTAATAAGGCATGGGACATTCCGGACAAGAAACAAGCAATAGGAAAATGGAAAGCAAACAAAAGACTCAAACGGACATTTCATTATGGGAATATCTAACAGTGGTTTGCTGCATATTTGAATACAGAAAGAGGGCAGTAGCCATTCATGAGCTCTCATCCAAGGGGACATAGAATACTCTGCAAGGGAAGAGATGACATTGATTTGCTGCTCACACTGACATCTTACAATGTCCACAGTTTTTTTCCTACTTTTTCTTGTCTCTTTATAGATCACATTGCTGTGGAAGTTCTCTGAGCCTCTGTAAAGAGCTGGAAATCCTGTCTGTACTTGAGAGGATAAAATGTGGTCATGTTTGATATATGAGGCCAGAAGAAACGTCTTCTAAAACATTTGCTTTTCAGTAAGAAAACAAGCAAAGACATTCCTGGCCTGGGGCATTTTTGGTGGGATTTCCTTAAAGCTTTTTTTCTATCCCCTCCTGTCTGCTTCCTTCCAGCTCTGAACACACTTGTGCATCACACAGGTGGCAAACAATCATTCCCATGCCAGAGCAACATGAACCTCGTCTAGACAGGAACTGCTCCAAAGATGATGACTTCTTGCAAGCTGCTCTTTGCCTGGCATGGAATCATACAATCATTAAGGTTGGAAAAGACCTCCAAGATCATCGAGTCCAATCTTTGACAAAACACCACCATGCCAACTAGACCACTAAGTGCCCTGGAGTGAAACAAGCTGTACTCACCAAGACACTTTCATGTCATTATTTTCTATTTGCTGTCACAACAGTTGTGTGCACACAATAGCCTTACCCCAGCTCTGCAGTGGTCAAACATTACCAGCCATTTGAGAAATAAACTCATGTAATGACTAGGCCGTGGGCTATTAGGGCAAGTCTTACAATAATAACCCTGTCTACTCTGGAGTTTAAGCAGGACAGAGTTCCAAGGGCGACGACTGTGTGTATCTGCAGATAAAAATATGAAGGGCCACCGATATGGGGTATGGCTGACACTTATAGGTGAGCACTGCAAGGCTGAGTAAGGGATTTGGACATTTTGCCACCAAAATTAATCAAAGACACGTATTTCAGTCCCCTAGGCTGATTTTCAAGTACACCTGTGGGTCTCAAGTGTACAGTGCATGTGTGTAATTGTCAGTTCTAGTTTATTTGGAATTGATTCAAGGTAAGATAAACTAGACAGAAATGCAGGCACTCGGGTATATTCTGAATTTGGCAGAATGAAGAACAACACCTACCTATCTGCCTGGAATCATTTGAAAATGCTCATCAATCCTGCATGTTCAGCTTGCAGGTTATTCTCAAACAGAAAATTTTGTTAGCCTTTTTTGCTTGGAACTTAGAAGAAACGTGTAAAAGCCGGGCCAAATCCACAGTTTTAAAGGGACACCTCTCTCCAAACAGTGTAATTTTTATGAATTCATCCTCAGCCATCCCTCTTCTGCTAGAGGCTGTCCTGCCTCCAGCCCAGCAACCTCGTCTCATGCCATACACAGCTTTTTTGCCTTTCCACTGCCAAATGCTCATTAGCACTGCCCCACAGGCACAACAGGCCTGTTAGCAGCCTCTCTGCTTGTGATTCTCAGCTCTACCGTAAGTGTCAAAGGGGTTCTGTCTCTGGGGCACAGACAGTAGCTTTAAAAGCGGTTTGTTTTGTTTATTCAGTAGAATTTCTAGGTGTCATGAAGTTCTGTGTTTCCCACGCTTCAGGATACAGAGATGCTTTGGCTACTATTTGACCTCCGATGCCTCTCTTTCAGTACAAGTGCTTTTTCTTAAGTAACCAGGACTGTAGAATATACAGAATCAGTGGGAAAAAAAATTCATGCATGAAACTCCATTACACCTTAACAAACACCTTCAAAGACAAGAAGAGGACATAGGAAGAGACTGTGCTCTGGATAAGCTTATGAAATACAGCCAACCACACAACAGCAAAAGGCTCTTCATGAGTTTCCTGATCATTCAGCTTGATGGGCTATAATGCATATGCAGAGGGGAGAAATCTCCAGAGCAAAATTAATTTGGTAGACCCTTTGGCTATGTAAAAGGATAAAATGGAATTCCCCAGAAGTAGCTGGGTAACCAAATATAAGTTAAATCATAGTTCCTTAGAATATTTTTCAGCTGATTTTTGGTCACAGAATGCCATCATTAAGATCTGAAAGTTAATAAAACCCTGTTTTCTCTGGATCTGGAAAAGGAAATTTGAAATGGTTTGTATCTTTTCTTTATTATAGTTTTTCTTTCCCTTCTGCTCTCTGCACCTTTCTGTGGTGGGGTATGGGATAAAGGGTAACAAAGGAGAGGCTGGAGATGAAAAGGAGGAAGTACATTCAAAAGGAAGCGTGTGAAAACAAATAGAAAAGAAAGAACAGAACAACAAAAACTGAGATCTTTCAACTGCAATTATTTTCCCTAAATTTCAGTGAAACCATTCAGGAAAACAAAATATTACTCATTTTCTCTCCAGAGGTTTTTGAAATGGTTTCAACATTCTTCCCCAGCCTGGTTTTCTCCTCTCTCCAAGCCATTGTGATGAGTGGTGCCGGAGGAGCTGCTCTACCCGAGCGAGAGCTGGGGAACACCATCACCCTGTCAGAGGACACATTGCCCAGATTAAGAAATCACCAAGGCTAATCTGAATCCAGCAGGTCTTAGCAGGAGCGCACTGGCCACCCTGTCACCTCATCTTCCTGCATCTCAGAATCAGTTTTTCTAGTATGGGATGCATGATATCATTTAGACAGCTGGCAATGTAAATGTCTGACAGACTGAATGTTCAGAAAGAAAAACTCAAATCCTGAGGAGCCCCTTTGCCCAGGTCAGCCCACTGTAACACATTCGCAGTACAAGCTTCCCTGTACACCTTGGCTGGTAGAGATGAGTATGCTGGTTTAGCCCAAGGGATGGATTCAGGGAGTTGTAGGAGCTCCCCAGTACTTTGCCTGTGTCCAGGGCTCGGGCAGGTTCCCTTGCTGTTGGCCAGTGGGCACACACCAGCAAAGAGGGTGCTGGACTTCTGAAACCAGAAGGAAGTGCTGGCTGATGGAGCCCTGCAAGCACTGATCTGAACAGCTTGTGAACCATTACTATCTAGAAGTGTCAAGAAAGATTAGAACAAACATGAAGCAAAGATGAAATAAACAGCTATTGTATGGGCAGAAATGGATTTTCAGTTTCCACAGTAAATAAAATAATGTGCTGTCTTAGTCAGTGCCCCTGTGATGATACAGTTTGCAGGATTTTTACTGGCAAGCTGCCATACTTACTTTCATTTATCTGCCTCAAAGCACCATTTCAAAAAGTGCAAAAGCATGTTGTTGATAGAGTAGATTGTTTATAGCTGAATTGAGTATTTCAGAACAACACACATTGTAATAAAGTGGGGGAGGGAACAAGAAAGCCAGCACAGCTGCAGCTTCTTGAATCCTTTGTCAAAAATCAATGCTAGAAAGCTGAGACGTATTTGTTGTGTCTCAGGGAAGGCAACGCACAGACCCCTCACAGCCCCGCTCCGTGACAAGTGCTAATAAAGGCCCGTGGCACCACCAAGGCTCTCCCAGCACCTTGCACCAACAGTGCTGGCACCCCTGGAGGGCTGAGGGAGGGACAGCACTGCTTTCCCGGCTCCTTGGTGACCAGCAGAGCCTGAGGACTCACCACCGCTGAGCACCACCACAGCTCTGCTCCTGCACGTAGACAACAGGGAGCACATGGCACAGTAACTCCTGCAGCAACCTAAAGACCATGTAGTGTGGGGAGAGAGTGAGAGAAGGGTATTAAAAGTAGTGATGTAAATAAAATCAAGATGTTTCAAGAGCAGAGGGCGGTCCTCACCCAGTGGTGAGCAACCTGCCACTGCTGCAGCAAGGTGGAAAGCTGTGGCAGCCCGCTGCAAGTAGGAAGTGGTGTCTGAAGCAGAAAAGTGGCTTGTCCCAGTTCACCAGTCTTCCTCACACTGACAGAGTCTTCAAAAGGACAGTAAGTCACACAGACTGGTTCTCCGTGTTGAAAAACAGCATGAAAAGCACACGCCTCTGGAGGTTTCCACTGCTAACAAGGGCTGGTTTCCTCAGCACAAACAATAAAAGGCTGATGAGTGAGGACTTCAGTTCTCCCGAGACCATTGCATCTAAACAAACAACAGACTGAAAAATAAAACTAAAATTAAGGTGAAAAGAGAAGAAGACTTTATGGAAGGATAACTGCAGCTGCTACCCAGACTTAGAAGAAATGGGAAAAATGTGAGGATCTCTTTCTCCAGCCCTGCTGGCCCCAGAAGAAGACGTCTCTCATTCCCACCACACTGGGGCACAGCAGCATTTCTGGCCAGTATTCCTGCAGCTTACCACAGATAATTGGCAGGGAATTGCCTTCAGCCCAGCAGCCAGAGGGTACCGGGCTACAGGTACTGTACTGAGTGATGCACAGCCTTTGTTTCCTCCCTCACTCCCAGCTTCCCATGTCCCACAGCTCCACGCCAGTCAGTGCTGTGTGGGGTGGCTCTGCTGCTTGCTCCTGGCACCCTGGGGCCCAGGCTGGCCTGGAAAAATGCTGTGCTGGGGCATCTCCACTGCGTGGGTGACTCTCACTTTGCCATGCCCCCCTTGGCTGGCCTAGCTGATACCAAAAGCCCTCGGCATGATCCACAGAAGCACAGTTCTCTCAAGCACCACAGGCTTTTAGGAGATATTGAGGTCCCTCAGCTCCCTTTGTCAGCAGGAGCTCCTGGAGACACTCAGCACCCCAAAGGAATGCTTAATCCTTCACTGAATCAAGCCCTATTAGCATATTTCCAGTCATTTACAGATGCCATATTTTCTACATTAATATTTAACCCACCAAGTCTTTTCAAAGCCCATCTTTCCAAACCTCAAGTTCCCAGATGCTTTTTAATGCCCTTCTCAATAGCGCAATAAAAGTCTGATATTTTATTACTCCCATGAATTATTATCCTAATTTGTAATTTGCCAGACTTTTTTAAACTTCAAAATCTGTATTGTATTTTCCCACACACACACACAAAAAAATGCTGCGTGCGACATATTTTTGACTAACAAGCTGAAGCCTAATATCTAAATAGACACAATGATTTTTTCAGAAAGGGCACACTATCTCTGTCCCAGCCAGCTAGGTTGTTTTATGACACCCCAAATCATATTTGAATATTTTCCTGAAACAGAAAGGATAACCTAGAACTGTGCATGAAAGATTGGAAGCAGAATGAAATAGTTATGCGTTCATCTGAACTTTGATGTAATGTAAACTTCCAGGACGGTTTATAGGCACCATTTTTATTTTATTTTTTTTAAGAAGTGCGCACTTGGTTATCTGGAATGCAGATGCGGGACAAATTCAGAAGCTCTGGAATGCTTGCAAGCTGTGCACCCTATGCAGTAGACGCCAAAGATAATGGAGCAAAAGACGCTCAAGACTTCATCCAGCATCTGCTGGAGTCAACAAGGGCCCTTTTACTGACTGGATGGAGCTGCAGCTGAAGCCTCCAAGGGGCACCTTCTCCTCAGCAAAATTGATACCTGACTGAATCTGGGACACCATAAATGAGGCGGGTCAAATCAAAGAAAACGGAGACGCTGAAAGGGCGAATGCAAAGCAAAGCGTAGCACACTGAGACTTTCTAAACAGGACAAGACTTCTGATGACATGAGGCTGATTGTGTCCTGCTTCTTTTGATGCAGGTTGCCCAGAAAAGCAGGGCTCTGTATTGAGAATGATCTGTCAGTGTGAGGATGGAAACCTCCACTTGTCACCCACTGAGGAGTGAATGTTTAGTACTTATAACTCATAAAAGTACCTTCCATTGGAATTTCAGTGGTAAGTTCTGGAAAAGCAAAAGTGAAAGTTAATTGAAACAATTTTCTTTCTTCCTCCAACAAACCCATTCAAAATGAAGGCAAAAAACTTTAGTGGAGTCCATCTATGATGGCTCAGAACTGGCCACAGCTTAGTGCAGGGTGCTATATCAGCAACCTGATTGGCAGGAGGCGAAAAAGATTTATTTTCCTGGGTGGAAACATGGCATCACACTTCCCATAGGTATAGGCTGTTTCATCCTGGAGTGAACAGCTTGATTTCGGAGAACTTGCAATATTTGAAGACTATCTAAACACTCAAATCCTGGAGCTTATAAAGTAATCTGTTGCTGGACAAATCTGAGCCAGAGATGTGAGACTGCCTTGGCTGGGGAACCTGGACTGGGGACTTTCAGTATTGTTTTCTAAGGATCCTTTTTCACCATGGGAGAGACCTACCTTGCATTGGACCTTTCAAGGTCTATTTTCAGGTAGACAAGAACTTTGAATATTAAACTGCCCTCAGAGAGGACTGATTCTTAGTGGTGTAAATGGAAATCCACAGAGCATCTGTGCAGGTGGATGAGAAGGTTCTTCAAAGGAATGGAGGTCCTGTTCCACTAATACTGCTTACTCTGCTTTCGGCCCTTTCAACAACTGCCTGTGCCAGGCCACTTAAAATTCACAGTAGAGCTGAGCTCCATAAAATGCAAGAAATGCTCCCTCTCCCGTCATACTTATCTCCTGTTCTCTCCTCCCCTTGGTTCCCCTTGGGCTTTCAGTTGTTATGGGAGATCCTCTTGCAAAATTATTTTTCTGCAAAACTTTAGAAGAGATGTAAAAGTAATTTCCAGAGTTAACGGGAGGGATCTGCTTCTTCCTATAAACACTCTGTGGGGTTCAAACCTCCTTTGGGAAGACTTTTAAAAGTTTCTGGTCAGCTTTGTACTCCACATAGGACCAGTACTAGCATTTAGCCTTAAAAGGGAGCAACTTTCACCCTCTCTGAACTGCCAGGAATTAGTCCTGGCACACATTTAAGCCTGGAAGCTAGAGCCAGGTCACTGAAATTACTTTGCTCTGTTGACGTCAGGATTTGTTTCAGGTACAACACTGAGTAATGACCTAATGGTAAAATACAGTACATACACATAGACCTATTACGCTATAGCAACTGGAATCATTTTACCAGTTACAATTTCCTTTCAATTTGATTTTTTCTTTCTTTTAAACACCTCTTCTGCAATAACTTGTTGACTTGCTGAAGACAACTGTAGATATGAAGACAACCCTATTGTTGAAGACAACTCTGTTTGCGGAGTATGCACTTTGTGCCTTTAACTCCTCTAACAGTTGGTAAAGTAGACATTTTTTGCATCTCATCCAGCCAAGAAGCAGCCACCTCAGATGAGAGAATTCCGGCTGTCTTTTGCAGTATTCTTATGGGAGGTTTTTGGAGAACTTCACCTCAAACCCACAAGTTTGCTTGAGGCTGAGTGACTTAGAAGTGCAAATTCCCCTCAGCATTCAGGGCCCCACAGTCAAGCTGTTAATACAATACAGGAGAGATGCACAGCTACACTACAGGCTGAAACACAAGCATGCTCAGGGACAGCACTGCCTCAAACTATCACGTATCTTAAAAAGTCTTTCAAAGGTGTTGAGGCAGAATTGTGAAAACCTTGGGGAAAAGTCAAATACATTCTCCTAAAGGCCACTGAGAAGGAATGCAGACCTGCTCATGTGTTTTTCAGCTCAGGTAACCATGGTGTTCACCCCAGAAGTCCTACCACCAGAGGACTGCTGTTGGGACCCTGTCAGCTCTGTTTTCCCGTTCCCTCTTGCATCTCTTCCATCACCTCCCTGGGCTAATCCAAAAGCAGAAACTTGCCTATTGGCAGAGCAGGCAAAGCCTTTGTGAGCCAGCTCAGAGATGATATTCAGGAGTCCAGCTTAGCACCCAACAGCATGTGTGTGATCAATAGCATCTGTGTGGCTCTTACCCTTCTGCTTATTTCTCAGGGCTGCAACTTATTAACAGTATTATCTTTTCTGATGAAATATCATCGTCACATGCAAACATCAGTGACAGGCATTAATCACAGACAATGCTTTTAATCAACAATTGAACATTAATAAGCATAGACCCTGTGAATTAACACAGTGAGAGACTTGTTCTTAATCACTAAAGAGTACTTCTCATAAAGAAAACCCTGTCCTTTTGTTCCTAAAAAGGTCAAAGTCTTCTTTTCTCTATTTGACAAGGACAAAACCCACACATAGTAGAGCATATCTAAGCTGCTTTATGTGACTTAAATTATTTCCATCCATGTGTAAAAAACATTCCTTTTCAAAGATGTTCACCAAGTTTTTCTATATGATCTACAGCTCATAGACTCTCTGTTCCTGAAATTATTAGGTTAGCTGCTGAAAGCAGCAATCAAGTTTTACTGTTAATCTTAAAAGCTAATCTTTTTTATTGACTTCCCAGTCAATAAACTTGTAGCTCTGAAACTACTTTCAGGTTTCCTTGAGTAATAAGAGGGTCTGTGTGTACCTGTGCATGTGTTTGAAGCTGCTAATTTCCTTGCTGAGTAAGTTGCACTCCCAGATTAAAAGTATAAAACTATTTGCTTTATCAGCTGACAGGGGGTCTTACTTCCATGAAAATCAGAATAAGGCTTGAGGTGAGAGAACTCAGGCAGTAAGGTCAGGACCCTCATCTGGTCACAGTTTATGGGGGGCTGTAACAGGGAGTGAATCTTCCTTGTGAACTGGAAGGACAGGGAGAGAAGGAGAGGTTTTGATCCCCTTTTTTTAAGGAACCCAATGGATTTAGTCCTGTCCCTATTCCCAAATTAAAATCTAACTGAGAGAGCTAAAGAATAGTTACGTATCACACAGATTTATCCTCCCTCAGCTCTAGCCAAAGAAAAGGGAACGAAGGACATGCCAGATGTCTCAGACTACTTCAAGTTGCTGTGAACCAGTTTGGCTGTATTCAGCTGTGCACAAGCTCTGCGCACAAGTTCCTCTTACGCCAGGAACCAGCAGCGTGGGACTCCCCAGAAGTCCCAGCATCACCTCAGCAAGAAGAGGACATGGTATGGGAGAAGAAAAGCAGGTCTGTTCTCAGCTTACATGCTATGTTGAACACTAAAATATAAATAGCTCTCCGAGCAGCAGGGAAAACATGAAGGCTTCCTTGGCTTTGTAATTTGTGGTGGGATTTTCTTGTGCCGAGCAGTAGGCAAGCTCTGACTGAAGCTCTTCCCACTGGTGGGGGGCATTCAGGCTCCCACTCTGGGAGCAGCCCTTCTCTTGGCAGCAGCATTTATGCTCTTTGTCCATCACCAGTTCCATCTCGTCTGCCAGAGTTAAAGCCTCTACCATTCATAGATGCTGCTCAAGCTTAGCAGAGACAGGCTCCTGGGTTCAAAAGGTGCAGGAGATGATTTTCCCTTCCCTCAGTAAGTGTGAAGTTTTCTCTCAGACTAACCCCCTTTCTGAGGCTGTCTGGACAGCAAGCTGCTAGCCAACCTTTTTGGCACCAGGAGACCACAAACATCTGGGCACTTCTCCCACCCAGCGTAGAGCAGAGGGCAACCCACGCTCGCCGCCCGCACAAGACAGGAGGCACCACAGCTCCCAGCCCCACACTTCTGCTTGGCTTTCAGGTGGGCCTGCTCCTCGCCTGCTCTTAGCGTGTACACCAAGCTTCATGCTCTTAACATTTCCCAGAAATTCAAAGTGACAGAACCGGAGGTATTGCAATCTGGAACTTTTAACTTTCATAAACTGGTGAGAATACTGGAATGTGCATGTTCCTTATTTAACTGCTCCACCAGCTTTTCTTATATGCTGCTCGGCACAGCCGTTCAGGATACATATTAGACAACTAACATCTGGACTGAATATCTATTAGGACCATATGCTCTACGCAGCTATAGCATCATGTTGGAGATTGAGAAAATCCAAACCAAATGGAGATATCAGAAACTTTCAAGGGTCAAAAATAAAGTCATTTTGGTTTTCCCAGGCCGATGAATATGGTATATTGGCTTGCGCTCCACACCTCGTGCGAAAGTCTCATTACAGAAATAGCCTGACTGAAAAAAATGAAAAACAACTTGGGTATTGTGGTTGAAAATAGATCTATCTTGATGATTTTTCCCCTAGTAAAGTTTTCAGTGAGTCAGTGCTGAATATCTCTGTCTCCTAAATGAGAATGAACAGCAAGAACCTCAACCTTCTTTCCTGTCAATACTTTATGGTGGTGTTTTCCATGTGGGTGTGATGGTTTCCAGTTTCACCTCAATAGGATTCTCCTGGTTTATGGCTGAAAAGCTTATATGTGCCCTAAATGGCTGTGCCTGGGAATGTAGTGCTTATGTAAACAGAAGTAGTGCTTAAATGCCATAGAAGCCCCTCAAGACAGCAGATGGAGTTGATGGAGTGACTCCCTCACTAATGAATAAGGAATTGAGAGCTCTGAGCAGCTAAGACAGTCTTGTACGTGAAAGGAAGAAGGCAAGAGTTCCTTTAACTGGCTTTGAGACCTGATCAAGAAAAAATTATAAATCCTCACATTTTCACAAGCATCTCAAGTAGGAGGAGACATCTTTGTGCTTCTTCAACTTTATAGGTAAAGTCCTGAGTCACCAGAGGCCAACTGTGTTCTTTAGATAACAACATAACTTATACCTGCCCAAATTTCCTGTGACCATGTCCTGTGACCAGCCCCTTGCCTGCGGCAAGGAGCAGAGCTTAATACTCTGGCTACTTGGTACTGATACAAGTTTTGGGCCAGTGCACATCTCATTGGTGTCTTGGACTCCAAATAAAAGGATTTCACCCAACTTGGCTGGGACATGTGGGGAATCACTGCACTTTCTCAAAGTAATATCCATACTGTATTTTCCAGGTCAAAATGGAAACAAACACAAAATAATTTTGCAAGAGAAAGCAATTTCATTTTTTGCTATTGTTTTGTTTGTTACAAAATGAAATGAGTCAAGGCCCCTGCATTTAAAAACCTGACATAAAACCCCCTAAATGTCCTTTTCTAACACGTGTTCATATTTTCTTAACGGTTTTGATGGTTGGATCAACAGAACAAAGGTAGAGAAAAAGAGTACAGAGGAGGGCTATTTCTGGAGCAGGAGAACTGGAAGAGCTGGATGACTGGAGTGATAGAAACGGGTGGGATTCAATAGCATCTGTGCCCAAACACAAGCTGTAAGGAGTCAGAGCAGCATCGCTGCTGTGCTCTGGGAGCTCATGGTCTGGGAATGGCAGCGGATAAGAAATACTGCCCTGATCACAGGACAAATGCGAGTAACTAACATGACTTGGCCTTGAGAAAAAGGCATCTGCTGTGGCAGGTAAAGCAAAGTAATCCCCCCAGAAGTAAGGTAACAGTGGGCAGTAACAGCCCTGTTGCAGGTCAGGAGACTTCACCATGCAGACTCTTATCACCGCACATGTTCAGGAAAGATGAAACAGGTAGAGAGAAAGACTATCAGGACGACCAGGGAGGCATGGATCACAAGGATCTTGGCTGGTTTAACCCAGAAAAATGAAGCCTCAAGCAGACCATGATGGTGGCTACAGAATCATTGCAGCACAAAAGGAAAAGGAAGAGTAAGTGTCATGGAGGAAAATGCTCTTCAATAACCGTGCAGGCAAAAAATATTTAACAAGTGGTTAACTAGACATAAATGTACATTAATGTTTTCTTCAGGGTGTTTTACTGAACTATGGTCTCTCAGACAAAGAAAAAATGTGAGGCTTGATAAGCCTTCTAAATCACTGACATCCCAATGAAGTCAACGACAAATTCCTGTCCTCCATCCCTGTGTCTGGCTGCCCGTGGATTCAAGCAGATGTTATTGAACTCCTCAGTTCCAACTCCTTGCCAAAGCCCTTTTTTTTTTTTTTTTTAAACTCTGAGGTCTAGAGACTTCTCTTTCTTCAGATGAAAGATTAGATTCTGTCAGTTCTGAGTACATATGTGGGCTGATCTGGCCTATGGGCCGTATGTTTGACACCTCTAGTATACTGTGTTATTGTACCCGGGGGAGGTGACGGGGACTTATTTATAGAGACAGTGTCTGTCAGGGGAATTTATAAGTGCGATTTGTGTGGGTTAAAATAGGAAGAATATGTACTCTCTTAAGTGGACACTCCCTTGCTTTTAGGCATGGTCAGGGTGAGTGCCCTTAATGAACGCTAACCGTTTTTCAGTTTATTACTTTTTTGTGGGAAGATGCAATATTTTTAGAATCCTTGGGTATATCTTTAAACTTGGAGAAATGACAAGTCCAGGGACTTCTGGGACACTTGAAGCAGATCTAACCTGTCATCTGTGAAGTGAGTAGCTGCAGACGCCACTGCAGTGAGTGCAAACACTGCCTCGCTGCAGGGCGGTGCTCAGCACCCACACAGCACCAAGGGCATCGTGGAGCAGGGGCTACTGAGGCTTCAGCCCACTGAGCCCCCAGACTGCACCCAGCCAGGCTCTCTCTTGCCTCTTAGCTCCTCTCCCTTCCCACCACAGAGATACTAAAATACACACAGCACTCTGCACAAGCCCAATGTTTAGGAAGATCACTTCCTCCAAAACGCCTGAAGTATGAAACAAAAAAACCCACCCCGCGTTAAGAAGGAGGAAAACATCTCCTGTTGACTTCATGACAGGGGCCTGGGGGCTTCACCCTGTCTCACTGAATCTCTTCATTCTCTAATGTAAATTACTTGAGAAGGAAAGTTTCCTGATATTAGCATTTCACACATCACCAAGCCACACTGCTGGAGCTTGAGAAATAGCCAACAAAAATAACTTTCTTGCAGGGTTTAGGTACATAAGATTTAAAGCACCCAATGAAGTTTTCAGACTCCAAACACTTCAAACAGAAGAGCTTCGACAGTAAGCATATATAGCTTAAAATCTTTAATCAAACACATTAGTTCACAGCAAGAGCTAGTAGATAAAACAGATGCAAGATTTCCAGACCAAGTCGTTCTCACATATGGTAACACCATCCTCTCTTAGGGGAAAGCAATGATGGCAAACAATGAAAATACTCTTATTTTAAAAAATTCCTTAGTGTGTCCAAACTGCCATCTCTGTTTAATCTCAAACTTACAAAAACCAATCCCCTTGGTTAGGAGTCTGTTGATACGTTAGGTTGGAAAAAAAAAAAAACAACCCAAACCCCAAAAACCTCATAACACTCCCCCTGTCCCCATCCCCACAGTTTCCTGGAGATGCTGCTATGCAAGTTTGTGTGAGGGAATTTGCTCAAGAAGATTGTTCCATATTCTGGTTTCCAGTACAGAGTACTGGGACAGCACCCTTAAAGGTATGGTCCAAACTGTGTTAGTCAATTGTCACAGGTCCCTAATGTTCCACCAGCAGCTGGCAACAGACCCCAGACCTCCCACAGCCTCTGCTTGGCAACCGCAAAACAGAACTGACCTGCTCCTACTCAAATTTCCTGGAAGACTCCTTGCATTTAATCAAAAAGAGTTTTTTTAATTCTCTGGTCTGGATTGGATGTGGTTCATAATCTCAGTGATGAAAAAGCCAATAATTCACCTTACTAGTCAGCCCTACATTTTCTATGATCATTTGTTAAATTAAATTCCAGCTGTTACCAACTATTCATATGCTGTCTGCCGTGTGTACACATCCACATACACTGAAACAGTAATGTTCATTAAACAGTAGTGCTGTTAGGGTTGCCCATCTGAGAGTCAGCTTACTAAGTACTGTTTCCTGACAAAAATGAAAGGTGTGAGATCCATACCATCTCATGCAAAATCAGAAAAATAACAGACTGGTTTCCTAGGTCCATATACCAGCACAGCACCATTGGGCGGAGTGAGGCTGCTCTCTTGGGTCTGGTGAAAGTCTGACTTTCTCATTAGTTCCCTTTTTTAACTCATGCAGCAGAGGATTTTGCAGCAAGGAAAAGCTGTCGGCTCAGAGGACAGGTCCAGGGCTGCAGCAGCAGTGCTAGAGGTGAGAGCATCGTGTGCCTGTGCCCAGCAGCACTTGCTTCAGCTCCTTTTGAAACTTCTCCTCACGCACAGGCAGAGAAGGCAGATTTCAGGCTGCTTTGGCTCGCAGGCTTTGGAAGTGGGAACACGTAGCTTCTCTTTTTCCCTAGAAAACAGGGAGTCACTCCGCGGTTAGGGAACAAAACCCCTGCTCCCGCATCTACCTTGGCTGTCTTACACCCCCCATTTTGGTTACTTTCAAGTAAGATTGGGAACTTCTTTATTTAACTAGCTGGTGCCATTTTCAGGCAGGATCATACTCGGAGCTGCTGCAAACTGGCAGAGCCGAATTGGTGCTGGAGAGGGTCAGTCTGGACACCCTGGCTGAGGATCTGGACCCCAATACCGGGGCTATGGGGCAGCAGCAACCCTCAGTGCCGGTGCATACAAAGTAGTTGCAGAACATGTTTTCGGGATGATTAAGCAGCTCTCCCGGCGGCAGATCAGTAACAACTAAACCCAGAGCTCCTCCTGAAACTGAAACAATATCAGCTTTGAGCAAACAGTTGTCCTAAATGAAAATTCATCCCCTGCTAAATTTAACCAGGTTGCATGACAGCACATATGTGTTGATTTCAGAGAGGTTTCTGAGGCATGAGGGAGATCATAAATAGGCCTTAACATCTAAGAAAATTAGACAGAAAACACAGATTCGCTTTCTGTTATACTTTTGTTTAGAATTTAGCTCAGTATCTGCTCTTCCTTAAACGTCCTGGCACAGAGCTTAATTATTAGCACAGCCTCCTTCACAGGAAATGGTTACTTTTATCTCAGTGTCATACACAAGTTAACAGGAAAAAATTATTTGCAACGGGAGAGTTTTTAACTTCTGCAGACTGTGAACCTGGCTGGGTTGCTGTAAACTCCTGTGTTTGTTCTGCTCGATGTCAGGCAGCCACCAGCAGTGTCAGGTTAATCGTCTTGCGTGCGAACAACCACCCGAACGATGGGAATGGTGAACTACACAAAGCCAAAGGCAGACCTTTCCTAACCATGGACCAGGCAGGTGAGACCAGGATAGCTGCGTGTGGTGGGGCTGTACCATCTTCATGTAGTGCTGACCCGAGAGCAGAGCTCTCCTGCAGGCTGCAGGCTTCATCTCCAGGATTTACATCAAGCAGAAATAGAGTTGCAGGAAAATTATTATGAGAGTGGGACTGAAAGTGGTTTTTTATCCATTTCCAAATAAACAGGGAGTTCATACTAAATTGCCTGGGTGCATGCTCCGGTGTCTAAGCACTGGAAGCCAAAGCCCTCAGTGCAATATTCTGTGGTTCCAGCGTGAGCTCTGGCAGACGCAGATGGGATGCAGCACCGTCCCCCTGACAACGGCAGGACATGCCCTGAGGAAATGGGAGCAAAGCTGCGAAGGTGCTGGGAACAGAAGGAAGCTGCTGGCAGGTCTCTAGCAATACAATGACATAAAGCAGTCAGGTCTGTGCTCTGCGATGCAGTTCCTTTCCTGTTCCTTTATCCTGCTTGGCATTTGGGCCTTGTGCACCCAACCAGAGGCATTTCCACAGGGAAAGTCCTGAAGTGCTCAGCTCTTGGGGTTGCTGCCAGCTGACCCCCGGCCCTGAGAAGCCCGTGGCCCCTGGCGAGAGCAAGGATCCACTCCACCCACGTCCTGACCATCATCCAGCAGAGCAAACATCCAGCCAGACACAGAGCATGGCTGCTCTTTGTAGGAATACTAACCTACTTCTGTTAAAGTTACTTGATTTTTTTCTGAAAACAAACAAGAGGGTGAGAAAAAGAGCCATTTCAAGAGCAAATGCAACACATTAATTTTGTATCTGTGATTTACTCTAGATATACGAAATTTTGTGAAAATGGGAAGCATTGTGAAAACTTTGCCATCTACAAGTTTTCTTTACCTCAAGCTTAAAAAAAGCAAAATCTCTAAAACATTTAAAAAACTAACAAATAAATTCCTTATAAATGACTAATTAGCACAATCTGAAAATGTGCATCTGATTCACAGATCATTCCCCTTCTTCTTATTGTGGAGGGAGGTAAAAGAAAGAAGGGGGTAGATGTTGGCATGGAGGTCTGAGACGAGCAGAGGAAGGGAGTCTGTGGAGCCTGCTGGTGCCATGTGTCATGTCCTGCATGCTCTATCGCCTGGTTTCCTCTGGACTTGGCACAGGAACGTGATGATTATGGTGATGGACTACTCAAACTGTGCAAAAATGTTTTCCTTTTACATGATGTGCTAGAACTGATGTTTCTGGGCTTTAATATATGGATTTCTGGCTACGTTTCCTGGAGTAACAGGGTGGTTTTGTTCTGTTTTTTTTTTTTTCTTTTACATACAAAATTTTTTGAAAGCATTTACCTCTGTGTATAAACTACTTTTTTTTCTTTGATTTTCCTCATCAGCTCATAGAAAGTTTCAACTGCCAGAGGAACACAAATACCTGTGCTTACTATTATAATTACTGCAATCCACAGAAAAAGGTACATCTTAGAGGATGTAGCTGAACTAACAATCTAATTCCATGCAGAAGTATCTTTAGATTATGCACAAATAGAGCAGAAAGTCAAACTGTGGGAGGAGGAAAACACTACTATTTGGGAATATGAAATTTCCCTGTCTCTGTCCGACATGGCTGAGTGGATGCCTCAGCATGCCCAAAGGAATGTCTCTGTTAGGGGGACAATCTTTTCTACTCAACGCTTCTGAATAGTCAGATTTTAAAATTTAATTGAATTTCATTTCTTAAGGAAAAGTCCAAGTCACACAAGGACCCACTAAAAAAAAAGCTGAAATTGTTTTGATGGGAAAAAAGTCAGAATCCCACAGATAATTAGATTGCACAGAAATCATGCTGAATTGTGATTCCAGACTTTCCTAGAAATGTCCAGCTACTAATTAAAAAATCTGGCCAATCTCCTCTAGGATACTCAGACTTTAAATTCTCTGATAATGGGTAAGGGATATTTACTCAATACACTTCATCCCTTAACCAAGATACAATGCTCTTGGTGAAGAAACGTGTTTAAGTCTAAAGGGAGTGGTCTCCATCTCCTTAGGCTTCCACATGAAGAAAGGAAAAAGGAGTAAGAATTTACTCCTCCCCTGGGTCAAAATCTCAGTTTACCCCAAGAAAACATATATGCCTTCCATGCAATGTAATTACAAGTCAGCTGAGAAACTTGGAATGAAGGAAAGCAGATCCGTACATTGGCAAATTCATGTAGTCCCTCAGCTTTGAGGGATGCCAACAAATCCATTACCACAATAGTATTTTGCACTGAGAGAGTCCCACTTCAGGATTTACAGGCTCAATATAAAGAACTTAGACTGGAAAGGAAAAAAGTTCCCCTCCCATTCACTATTTCCAATGGAAAAGGATTTTTCCCAAGTGAAAAGTAAATTGCTGAGAAAATGCAATTGAAATGATTAAAATTGCTGAAGGTTTTCCCCTTAATTTTGTTCCCGTCCTTCTCCCCCCTAAAATTCCCACGATAGTCAATGTCAGAAGATTTTGCTTACTCTTGAATTCCTCCTCCCAAATCATAAATATTTATCACGTGAATGGGGTTCTTACAAGTCTCTCACATTTGTGAAAGAAAGCAGTTTGCTGCAGGATTTGACCTTGAAAATCTTCCCCAGTCTCATTGACAGGAGCCAATGCTATTTTTCCTTTCTAATAGCCTTGGAAACTTGTGCCAGACAGACAGAACAGCCAGACAGACCACACGCAGATTATTAAAAACAGCTAAGGGTGTGTGATTTTGGTATAGGGACATAATGGCCACTACATTATGGGCAAATGGGAGGTGGTAGGGCAGGAGGGGGGTTGTTCATTAATGAACATAAATAATGAAAGCACATTGGAACATGGTTCATTCAACACTAAAAGCCAACTTCTTCAGTTAGAAAATGGAATCAATCATCTGGAGTAATGGAAGAATTAGAAAACTGTCAATCTTTATGTTTTGGATTCCTAAACAACCATTAGACTTGGATGTCAGGAAAGAAACATTACACTACTGCCTAAAAAGCAAGAGATTTTGTGAACTTTGCCATCTTTTCCACAAAACCTGGGACTGAAATAATTGAAGTGCCCAATAGCCCCCTCATCCCTCCAGATTTCTGCCAGAAACACACACCGTGTGCTGGATACTTTAACACTGAAGAAGCAACAAAGCCCAGAGCAGAGAGCAGACCAGGAAGCAAAAGGCAATGCTGCTTTAGTCAGCTCCACTGTGAGAAGCAGGGGAAGGCATTTTGTTTTCCTCCATCCATGCTTTCCTCTTCCATATCTTCTGTTGGATCTGTGAGAGTGCCCGGTCACGGGGCTTGCAGGACCCGACTCACATCCAGACCTCGAGGCACTCCCTGAGCACTGTTACCTTGAAATTGCTCCTTTGACTACCACTGATCTTTTTTTAAAATCCCAAACTCAGCATGAAAATCTGTGGGTTTGAGGGCTGCCAGAGAGGGTGGGAATCTCAGCCACTGAAGTGGGCTCGCTCTTGCTCTTATTGAGGTGAAGAAACAGTTTTTGACAATTTTGATGAGTGTTGGATTATCATCCTGGGGTGAATCTGAATCCCACATTAAGTTAAAGCTGGCCAGTGCACAGCCCCTATTTAAAGATATCAAGGGAGGGGGCTCAGAGGAGCCTTCCTGAGAGGCTGTCAGACCAGAAAAGAGCATGCACAGATACCTCAGGATATGCCTTGATGCTTGTGGCACAGAACAAATCCCAGGGTCCCTAGGATTGCTGCAGCCCACTGAAGTCATCAGCCAAGAAAAGGGAAGTGCCTTGTGGGAGAGAGGATCTTCTGGTCCTACAGCCAAGGAAACTGACCTGGTCAGGAAACTCACCGCCTGACCCTTCTTTCCCAGCATCTCCCCTCCTGCCCCTTTATCTTTCCATGGGTGTTTTGATAAAAATGAGGGGGGAAGAAGATGTTTTTGTTGGAAATTTCCTTGGTTTTCCAGGGCTGTATGGTGAAACTCAAAGACACTTTGGCCAGGTTTCCTCCTTCATCTCAATTCTCTGATACACAATAGAGTCCACTTCTGGTGGCAGGAACTGATTACTCATGGCATCTCTGGCAAAAGAATATTTCAATTGAAAAATGGTTTTGGGAAAACTCACTTGTTTTCCATTGGCCTTAAAAAGACCATTGGCTGAAAAGGCCTCTCTCCATTTGATATCCTAGTTTAATGTCAGGAGCCTTGACTGAATTCAGCAACGTCTCAGCATCACTGAAGGAGGGGACAGTTTCTCAAGGATGATTTGGGCTCCTTATCACTTCTTCCATTTGCCTTTCCCAGCCTACCATATCATCTCAATTACATCCAGCCAACTAACCTGAACACAAGCTGCTAAGACAGATCAGCAGCTGCCAGTGCATGAAAGTCCTACCCCAGGAAAAAGAAAAAAGAAAAAAGAGGAAAAAAAAAAAAAGGGGGCCTTAAATTTCCTTCAGGATGGAAAAAAAAAAAAGGGCTTGTATCACAAAGCAAAAGGAATATTTTCCATCAGCACAATGAAATATTTATTAATAGCAGACACTAAATAATCTAGCACAGACTTGTTCACCAGAGTGCAGGTTTTAGCAGGAGTCTCTGAGAACCAAAGCCCATTTAATTGTAATGAATAATAGCACAGATTTCCTATATTTGGGCTCCTATTTTGCAAAAAGCATTAGCAAGTAAACATGGATATTCCCAAACTGTGAATATTTAGTTAAGTTTTATTCTGATGTTTCTTGTTCTGAATATTACTCTATGAATTATTAAATCGCAACCAATTTTCATAAGGATGAATTTTTTTGTTTGCAAAAATTGCTACTTTCTTCCACCTGAAGCTAAATCCACTACACATGGAGACAACTAGAGGCAATGTGTTCTTGAAAAGGAACGTAAAATCTGAGCCAAAGTATATATCAGATGAAAACCAGAAATGCTACTTTCATTTGAGTGTCATACACCTGTAATGGCTTCAGCCAAATTAAGATTTTTACCAAATGTCTTACTCATGCTAAAAGTTCATGAGTAGAAATTTATTTAGTAGAGAACATACTACTGACTGAGCATTTTCACTTTATTTGCACCTCATGTCTCTGACCAGAAATAAGCAAAAACCCCCATATCCCAAATGCAGAGTGTATGGGACAGAGAAAAGCGGGGTCTAGAGAGGAGAAACCCAGTGCTCTCTCTCCACACGTGGGTCACTGCACTGGGATGGGAAGCCCTTCCCAAACTTCTGCATGGCACCAAGTTGCCATCAACACTGGGTGGTGGAGGTGAGGCAAGAACACTTGTCCAGGTGGAAACCTGTGCCCTGCACTAGAACACCAACTTTCCCTCACCGCGCTTGCTTAAAACTCTCCTACTCTTTCTTTCCCTTGAGACTGGACACTGCTGGGTCCAGCAAGTCCTTCCTGTGCCTTTTTATGACACCCCAAAAAAATGATCAGGACCTCACGAGAGCTTCATCTGTGCTCATCTGCTCTGTGGAGATGAGGGGTGGTCATGTAGCAGCAGCATAATTAGCAAAGAGACAGAGAAAGAAGAGAACCTTCAGCAGCTGAATTCTCTGAGGGCAACGGAGGGGATACTTTTAAACTTACATAACAAAAGAATCATCTACAGTAAGCATTAAATGATGGTCACAACAGAGGTGTAGAAGTACAGAGGAATAATTAACATCAACACCATTGCACAAAGTGAGAGTCAGCTGCTCACACTCTTGCTCCCAGAACTATTCCTACAATCCTCACACAGGCACCGTGGAAATACCATTTATTCCTGTAGAAAACATTTTCTAATACTGAGCCTATACAGAGAAGGGAGAAAAAGATAACACATGTGCCTCTAGCTGCAGTTTCCCCGTGCCAGAGTTACTGCTCAGCCTGTGGGCACATATTGGTGCTGCCAAGTGGTCAAGCCTTTGCTGCTGTGCACATGGCAATGTCCCTGGCAGGGCTCGTAGTGGTTTGTGATTTACTTTTTTCCAAAAATGACACTGTTTGATGAGTACCAAGTGACGATGGCAAAGCTATTTAGCCACTCTACTGCTGGGTTATGCTGGAAGTGGAAGGTTAGACCAGACTTACAGGTACCTTACAATTGTCCTGTCTATTTTAACGCGCCGTACGCAAAGCTGCAAATCAGCCTGACAGCATGGAGAAGCCTCTGATTAGATAGCAAACTTCACTTTCTGTCCTTTTTAAGTGTAACATTTTCAATTCTCGCACATGTGCATGCTCATTTGGGAAGCATCTGACTAGTCCTGGCATCAGATTTGGACACCTTAATGTGTGCATCTTCCTCACAGTCTCATAGCACTGAATAACACATGAAGTTACATTTGTCTAGAGGTCTGCTCAGTTCAGCCTGGGCGGGTAAAGAGGCAGATATTTACTTACACTGCAGCCACAGGGGTGAGATCCTGACTGCAAGCTGAGTCACAGGTTTCAGTGCAAGTCTTCAGAGAGCACGGCACTGCTCATCAAAAGCGATGCTGGACCTCGCCTTGGAGCCTTGTAGAGGTCAGCACAGCTGGGGGCAGCCAGAACAGCTGCCCTTTGCTAGCACTTCTCACCTGCTGTCTGCACAGCAGTTGTATTTAGAACAATAAATCACAATGCCTGTGTGGTGTTTGTTAGCAAATACCAACTTTCAACAGCAAGTGCTAGTGGTAAGCACAAATTCATTTGACAAACTGTGTCCTGTCATAGAAAAAACCCCAAAACCTTCCTGTAGAGGAAAACCAACCTTTAATGCTAAATAGCTTAGGGCTAGGCCTGCATAGCCCTCTCCCTAACAGTGATATACTGTGCAAGAGATTATGGGAGTAAAGTGATAGCTAGGTTATTCCTAGAGCACAGAATAGATTTTGAATGGAAAATCCCAGCATTTTCTTATATAAACAAGTACAAAATGCATTTATAGGATAGGTTTGGGTGTTTTCAGCTTGCAAAAGGGTTTTAATTTTTTTTTCCTTGCCACATGAACTGCCAACTAAACTGAGAAACAGAAATCCTAAATAAAAGTTTAAAAGCAACCACCAACTGTTTAGAAACTGAAAAAGAAACTCTACTAGGAAATCAGTCCTTTAAAGACAGCATTCCAGTAAGATGTCAGGGATAGGTCACTTGGTTGTCTCGCTGGAATAACCACATTTTAGGTTTTCAGAGTGAAATATATGAGGTTGGGCAGCCACGGGAGTTAGTACAGGGCTCAGATTTTAACACAAAGGGTAATCTGGTCTGGTGCAGTCTGGTCACTGCTGCAGTGCATCTGAAGGTTAGGTTTTATGTTTATTAGCATCATCCAGATGGCGTTTTATGTCCTTAATAACTTTGTCCCTGACTAAGCCATGAACCTACTGTTTGACAAACACTGTAGGAAATACCCATCAGCAGAAAAGCCATTTTGTAACAAGGGGTAGAGCTGGTACATTTAAGATACCTACAATTTACTTCTGTGTACCTGTCACCTTTTGGTGTGTACACTTAACATCGTGAAGGGCTTTAAGCAGCTGTCCTTAAGCTGAAGGGTATGGAAAAAGGAGGTCAGATGCCTGGGAGCCCTGGAGCTCTTCCCAGTGCACTGCTGAGCAGCACGGACACCTCCTCATCTGCTCTCACCCTGGCCCACCAGCAGAGGTATCTCCAACCTGTTGCCCTAAACACTGGATACCTAGCAGAACATTCAAGATTTACTGTATTTTGGTGAAAATTAGTCCCACTCCTAATTAGCGGGACTTGTGACTCTCTGGGCAAAACTGTTTTAGTTTCTAATAGTTAAAACAAAAGGAGCATTGACATTTCTTTTAGCAAGCCTGTCCTGGCCCCATAGGACATCTGAGCACCTGAGCTGCACAAGTTTTTCCACTTGCAATATATACTGAAAAACGCTTGATTTCTTCCTGGGTGCAAAACACATGGGCAAGACATTCCTCCCAAATGAGCAAAAATTGCTGCACCTTTGCAGAAAGCAAAGCCCTGAGTAGCTCACAGCAGGAGCTGGGGTGGGCAGGGCAGCCCACCGAGTGCAGGTTCCTCTCCATGCCAGCCTTTGCACATCCCTGGTGGCTTCTACAGCCCTGGGATTCCGTATCCAGCCATCCTTGTGCTCAAATGCCTCCCTGGCATTTCAAACCCGAGCTGTGGCCAGCGAATGCGCACCTATCAAACGGAAGGGCTAAAAGATAATGAGTTTACACAATCCAAGAGATGTTGCATGCTCGTCCTGCTGGTTTACTGAACTCATTTAACTTAAATTGGTTCAGCCTCACAATTCAGACAAGACCAGAATGAATGTTAGCAGCACTTTTGGTGTTTCATGACACAATTTACTTCAAATTAAAGCAACTGGAAAAAAACCTTGTGCTCAGGGAAGTATGTATGTATCGCTGTTGAAGCAGACACTGGCAGTAGTGACATCAGCATGTTTTTTTAAGCATACGTTCGTCTTTTGCAGGGATATTTTGAGACCCTAAAAATGTCACTACAGAACTGTCCCAGTTTTTGATTTTGAAAATGTCACCTGTGTCATCATTGGAACTGGGCTGTTATTTCCAGAACTAACCATTTGGGGAACAGTTTACGTGAAACTGAAACCTTAGCACCAGCTCTGCAGCGAAAGAGAGGAGGCAAAAGTGCTGGCACTCACACTGGCGCTGGAGTCATCCAGGAATTGGCTGGCTTACCTCAGGCCAGCCTTTCACTTGCCAGAATTCAGAAACTCACATTTCTTTTCAAATTTGCTATTTTCTTTAGGCATTCATTTTGAACGTGACCAGCTGTTCTTAGAACAGAGATCTGGAGCCATATTCTATATTTTTAGAGCAGGCATCTTTCCTGTTAAACAGAGAGATGAAAAAACTCCAAATTAGAATATGGTTAGAAGGAACAGAAGAAAATTCACAAGTGCAAAGCTGCTGCTGTTCACCCAAAAGGCTTGCAACAAAGATGCAGAGCGACTTTCCCAATAATTTACAATGGTTTACCTGAAATGGGAGCAGGAAAGAAAAACAAGGCAACCATATAACACGCAGATAACTCACTGCAAGCCCCAGCATCTGGTGTTCTGATCTGCTGAAGATACCAAAAGGGATCCTGGTACAGGATCCCGCTCCTCCCTTGGGCCTGCATCAACACTGACACAGCTCTCTCAGGGCCCAGACCAAGAGTCTCACCAAGCTGCAGACTCACCTGGCCAAAAAAACCTGGTTTTGACAAGGTGAATCACTCGGCTGCTCCCCAGTGTGCACACTGGTGCTGTCACAGTGACTGGGAGTGGGAGGGCACTACTGGGATGGACAGTAGGACTGGCACTCTTGACAGCAAGTGACAGCAGATGTGCAGCCTGGGTAAGATTCCCACACATTTCCAGTAGCACTGGAAACAACAAAGCCTGAGCTCACGGGGCTGTGGGCTGTGAGCTGGTAGCCAAGGGCTGCAGGTCCCTGGGCCATACAGCGCGACATCTTCAGGCACGCTCACCTTCTAAAGCCGCTAACAGGTGTGTTCATGCCACATCCTTTCCTTCTGTCAAAACTCACAGAGCCTCCCTGCTCTAAACAGCCACATATATTCCTAAAACTTGCCAGAAATTAATCATCCCTGAGGCCTTTACTGCTTCGACCAAGTTGGTTGAGGACAACCAACAGTTTCCATTGCCTTTGAATCTGGTAAAAAATGCACAAAACAATATTACCAGACAATCCCATATACTTAACAAATAATCCAATGGAAGAACTGAAACAACACAGAAAAAGAGAAAAAAGCAACTTCAAGCTAAAAGGAAATGTATTTGAAAACCATCCCTGGGGCACTGTCTCCAAAATGCTTTCGTCTCTAGTGGTCACTTCCCACAAGAGGTCCCCAGCCCCTTTGGAGCAATTTTTAAAGAAATCTGGGGAAAAGGATTCACATCATAACCCTCAAACAGTGAAATATTAGCTAATTCCTGTAACCAGTCTTCAAAATATCATCTATAATTGTTCATGTTTTTCCTAATTCTTGCCAAGTTAACCAAAATTTAAAAATGTTACACTTTTATAAAGCCCTGTGTTTATCAGGTTATTATTATTTGGCCAGTGTTAAGTATTCTCTATTTAGAGGAAAGCTTTGTTTTTTTCCACATGGCCACATTTCTGAAACTAATTACTTAAATTCGTCACAAGGTTAGGTTGAAAAGTTTCACTCATCTCCTGTCTACTCTCGGGATACATAAATCCAGATAAAATGCCCTGTGGAAGACTTTACCCCCAATTAAATTATTAACTGAGGGAATTAATCCCTCTGCGGTGGAGGTAAGACCCTTCCCTGCTCTGCTCCAGAGTGAATTACACCATCAGGGCAACTCAGAGAAGACGCTTTAAGAGGACCCGGCTCTGCTCCCTTCTCACCAGCCCTTGGCCAGCAGCATGAGTGGGTCACTGCCAGCACACAACAAACCTGTTCCACCTCCCACTTGAATCCAAGGGCTCCTGTAAAGACAGTGTGTAAAATCCCACCCCTCTTTTCTTTTTCTTTTTTTTTTTTTCTTACAGGAATTTAAAGAACTCCTTCAAAGACACTTTTCTTCAAGAAGGAAGAGCCCCAAAACTTCAAGGCTGTATTTCAACACTCCTCCAACTCTTGGGTGTAGAAGAATATTTGAGATGAAGGTAAAAGAAGGTCTCTCATGCAAGCGGATCCCAATTGTTCCCCTGTGTGATTCAGAAGAGATGGCCACTTGCAACACTGAGGGAGTTTCACTCAACATGCACTACTCTCAATCCCAAAGGAAAATGGGTTCCAGAGAATAATCCTGTGATCAGAGTATGGTTACTTTACATTTGTAATTTTAGAGATGAAAGAGTATGAAACACCCTTGGCTTGTTATTAACCAATGCCTTGTTATCCCCTTTGTTTTGAATTCAGTCAGTGCGATTCGTAGAAAAGCCATTTCTCCCCAGGAACCATTTCTTTTCAGATTGCCTTTACCCCTGCTTCCCAGCAATTTCTGTTTTCAGAGTAATGAAGACCAGTGCGGTTCTCTTCTACACCATTTCACTACATTTACATTTTTTAAAATAATTGATCATATCTCTGTAATTTTATAGTTTTATTCTAAAACATAGGATGCATACAGTCACTACTCAGCATGGCCAGTGAATTACGGCTTATTTGGGATTTTAAGTACAAAGATTATAAAAGTGTTGGTTAAAGTGCTGCCAAGTGAACTAAATTTAGTGTTCATGGTATCTAGCTAAATATATGTTTTTTAAGTAATAAGAAGGAGTTGTTATTGAAACTGCAGTCATCTTTCACAATAAATACTGTTTTACTTGAAGGCTTCTATGCAGTAAAGTTATATCAGTCCTTGGGTATGGTGTACTTGTAATTAACACAAATATAGGGAAAGCACACTAATGTTTCTTAAACTGCATTTCTTTTGTTTATGCTAATGCAAAGGATAATTTGGTGTGCCACATGCATTGAGGACTGATAAAGGCATGGCTGAGTATTACACAAAGATGTCTGCTCAGAGGTTGTTAGCTTGGAAAGGAGTATTGTCATAGGGAAACCAATGCAGGAGCATTATCAAGAGTAATCAATGCATTAAAGAGGAGTTAAGGCTAACAGACTGTTAAAAAGAAAAGGTTTGGGGGTGGAATGATGATTGTAGTGTTTAGACTGAGACTTCATATGTATGTTCAAACCGACGTACAAATACAGCTCAGGTGAACACTCCTGAGACCTTCTGAACTCATCTAAACTTTCCCAGGATGAAAGTTCTGCAAAATTAGCAACTTTGGACACAGGGACTCAGATGGAAAGATAAGCTTTATCGTGAGATCTGAAAGCACGGTTTACAAGCATTTAAAAATCAAAGCTTTGTTTCTCTCTGCTGCAACTAAAGGCAATTGGAAAAAACAGCATGTTTTTACTTTTAAATATGCATATACACATTTAAATAATGTACATAAATATAAAATTTATCTATTTAAATATATACTTCTTTCCTAAGCAGAAAACAGTGACAAAGTACATACAGTCCACGCAGTATCAGGAATGCAAAAGAAAAGTCAAATGGGGTCCACTTATATGGGGGCAAAGATTGAACAGAGCTTGAGATTGGGAGAGGCTAAGCTGTCTTTTTTCTCTTGCATACAAAAAACATTCCAGCAGTGGTTTCCACCACCAAAAGTGGAATTTCACTTTTATAAAGCATTCTGCAAATTGCACTCACCTATTTTACTAAAATCATGTCACTTATCCTGATGTGATCAATGAGGCATTAGACACATGAAGAACTAAAGGTTTGAGAGCCTTCGTGACTGTTTACTGTTGCACTTTCTGTGTTCTTAGGGTTTAGAAGACCCTATCCTGTTCTTGCATAGCAAGGGAATTTGTTTCCTTATGACATGTCATCACTCTTTCAGGGAGATCCGTTCCATGCATGCACACAGCTTAAAAGACTTGAAGGAACGAGTCTTTCTGATGCAAGCAATCTAAAGTGTCCTGTTGTCACCACCAGAGTACCCTGTCAGACCCCCAAATACAGCTGGCATCCCTGGAGAAGCACAGCACAGCTGTCCCCACACAGAGGACTGCTGCCCCTTCTCGTGGGCACAGCTGGCTGGGGACTGTGCAGGGACAGCAGCCTTCCCACTGCAGGGAAGCAGCAGTGTCTGTCTGTCCCGAGGCTTCTCTGCCTGCCCTGGCTCTGGCAGGAGTGCCACAGGACATGGTGAGCAGGAGACAGCCCTGCTGCCCATGCAGGTGCAGGCAGGCAAGGGACAGAGGGAGCGAGGGAGGAACCACAGATTTGTCCTTCATCCCTGACTGCTCCATGGCTGAAGCACATGAAAGCGTCAAACCCAAAAGCGTCAGCACAGTGCCTGACATTTCAGACGTACAAGCCTGTGAGAAACTCTCTGATCAGCTGCATCCTGGAGCCTTCAGTCCTGGGCGCCTCTCAGTGAGATGGTTTGTGGACATGGGATGGGGCACAGCTGGCACATCTGGCACATCAAGTCTTGCCTGCCCATGGGCGGGCTGATGAAGGCCATGTCTTGGGGTCACGTCCCTTCCCATGCCACACTCCCCCTCCTTTCCTGCACCTCCTTCATAGTGCTGCGGGGCCACATTGCCACCTGACATTGCCTGACACCCAAAGCCCAAAGCCAGATGGTTGCTTCTACTCGCCAGGCTCAGGCTGAACCTCCTTTGGGAGGCTGCCCCAGCTGAGGAGCAGAGCCGGTGGGGACGGCCCGCAGAGCCTCCCTAAAACCCACGCGTGAGTCCTGGACAGCTGCTGGTTGCGCTTCAGCATCACAGTCCAGCTGGTCCAGCTGCCTCAGTCAACAAGATTTCTCACCGGAAAAAGGTGATTTTTAGAACTTGAAAATTTTAAGTGAAAATGGCAGTTTTGACAAAGGCCTTTCATTCTGTGATAGAGATAATCAAAATGAAAAATCTCATCTTGAATCAAAATGTAAAGAAATTGAAAACTGAAACAGTTACACTTTCTGTTTTGACATTTCCCATTCAAAACTCCTCAGAATCTTTTTCCCGCTGTGTGAAAATGTTCCTTTTCAGATTTTTTTTTAAAATTTGTTTCACTGGGGAAAAAGAATTTGGAAATGCTGACATTTCTTGCATGAGATATTTCAAGCTTTATCTAGAGAAGTTGTGCCTACAAGTACACTGAATTCCTTGCACCACACCCCACAAGTATTTTAGAAGACTTGTTGGAAAATATCAAATTTAAATAATAACATTCCAATATTAAAAGCAAGGTTAATAGGTTATATTTTTCTCTTTGAATCCAAACACTTTTCTGGGATTTCAGATATTAAAAGGTAACCAGATTTCAAACCAATTTCACAGCAGAAATCCTTCCATAGAAAATGAGACCAGCTGATGCAACTGGCAAAATTCACACTTTTAATTAAAATGATTAAACACAAGAGACCCCATTGCCTGTTTTATGTATAAAACAACAACAAAGTAGGGATTTATGAAAGAAATATCGTGTTGCTGTGTATTTTAAAGGAAAAGATGATAACTGAATTAAAATTGAGGATTTTTTATGTGAGCTGTTGATACTCTTTCCTTCTCCAAACTACTACTACAAATCTGAGACTATCCCACTGTTCAAATTTGATATCATCAGAGGCAATCTGCTGTTAGACATTTCTTCTACAAAAATCTATCTATGTATATACACTAGAAGTCTGTCGTACTTTCAATGCTATTCCAGCAGTAAATACAGCATGAAATGAGTATTTCCCCTCAATGGTCAAAGGTATTCCTATTGCAAAACAAGTCTCCTTTGAAATATTACATATTTGTAGTCTGCTCTTTTAAGATGAGTGTTACCCAACAATTATATGTCATATTTTACAATGCAGAACAGCTCTGGAATGAGTAAACAGCGTTCAGGAGGAGATCAAGAGCAATGTGTATTTTGGTAATATTAAATATACTTATAGTTTATTTTATAGTCAGGTTCCCTGCAAAAAATAATACCATATTCTGTCTATACATCAAACTCTTAATAAGCTCAGTATAGACGTCTTTTTCATTTCCTGGGAAGCAATGCTCTTTACCAGAGTTATTTGTAAATGCAGTTAAATTAACATCTTCAACTGCTTTTACTCCACAATCATGAAAATAACTACATCCAGAATCATTTCACTTTAAAAAAAAAAAGTCATTTTAGTCTAAAGTTTGGCAAAAAAAATAAACTGAAATGCTTAGAAATTTACATTTTTGTCACTCCATAAATCAAAACTTACTTTACATATTAGAACAATTTTTGTGAGAATTTTGGATCTGAGCTGATAACCTTTTGCCAAGTTTTAACGAAATGCAAATTGAAACATCTGAGATATTAAACAGACAATCGAGGTTTATGGTTACATCATAAGATTATTGCCCAGTAACACTGCATACTATGGCCCTGAAACACTCACAAGCTTTATGTATGCAAGCAACCCTTGTGAACACAAATATAAGTGCTAATATAACCTCATGGCATCGAGAACACAATGTTGTATCAGCAATTGACATGCAAACTGTTTTGCTAAGGGAACATTCCTCCAAAAGATGTAGGAGGGTGTATGTGTAGAAAAGGGCAGCGAACGATGGCAGAAGCTTAATTATAGAACCACTAATGGCAGGAGGAGAACACAGCGCTGAAGAGAGCCAGCAGCATTAGCTCGGAGCGGCCAGAGAGTGCTCAGGCCCAGCTCCCCGGCCTGTGCAGCCTGGAGTGGGTCCACTGCAGCCACAGCACACGGATTTTTACCAGATCAGAGCTGACCTCTATCCATAGTGGCTGTGTAAAGCAAAAAAGCCCACTGGCTGACAAAGAATGAAGACGAGGTCCCTGCCCTGCAGGTCACCCAGGAGCATCCTGGCACTAATGTCTTCTCCTTCAGAAGCCCATGCTGTAGATGCACGCCATAATGCAGACTTTATGTAGTGCCGAGGGAAGTGTTAATTAATATCTTTAATTGTTAGATATCACAGCAAAATAAGAATAAGTGGCTTGCTGGACATAGGATCTTTCCAGACACTGCATGTAGACTCAATTACATCCATTGCCCACACCCATACCTCACAGAGGCAATACCGATGTGTTCCTGCTCAGTCTGGGATTGACTTCCACAATAGCCTCCAGGAAGAGCTAAGCATGCAAACCTTAATGCATTTATGGCTCATACTAATTCATCCCTGGCCTCTGTGAAAACTACTGACAAATTTCTGACAAAGGAGAAATGGTTAATTTAAATGGAATGTTGTTAATAATGAAGGGTATGCAATACTCAAGCAGTAGGAAAGGTCGGATTTGAAGAAAAGGGATTCATCTGGTGCTCAGAGATACACTGGTACCAAACAGAGGTCTCTGGAGGGAATGACTGGAATGGAGCCATCAGGTGAAGCTGGCATCAGTTTCATAAAGAGGGTGAAGTTCCTGCTCCCTTAGTGTTCAAAGCAGAGGAGGCAACAGCGAGTCCTTGAGGGGGTCCATAGTACATTTACAAGGAGGGGTGCCAAGTGCTAAAAAAATAGATGCACTACAAACAGTTCACTGTGAGGTTATTAACCAGTGGATGCTCCCAAAGTCTTGTTGTTCAACTCTTCTAACCAAATACATTGAGACTAAATTGTAGGCTAAGCTTTCCTCTGGTAAAATAATGTTCCCACTCAAATTTCACTGTTCTAATTGCAGAAGCTAGGAATAAAAATACTTTCATGCAAATAACTAGCATTCAAAATGCTTTCAGCTGGACTTTGCCTCCCGAAAGAAGCAAAGATGCATGAAGGATGTTCTGTATTACCATTTTTATTGGTGTTATGGGCCAGGACCCCATAGGTGCTGTCCCACCACAAAACGAAGATGATAATCCCTACTTCAAATAATGATATTTCATTACAACAGTTTATAGTTCTTATTTAATTATCTCAGCATGTACTGCATGGAGTCTGCAGTGGAATCAATTCATTTCTAGCAAGTATTGGGCCAAATTGTGCTTTTACTCCCTGGAGAGGGGGTGGAGGTAAAATATACAGAACAGCTGGGGCCACCCAGTAGTTCAACGAGGCACTCTGACAGCAGCAATGGCAGATACAAGCAGAAAACATCTTTAAAGAGCCCTCAATTCTTCAGCAAAGCCATAATTATATTCTGAACATTTTTCCCATAATAATTTTCATCCAAAAATTTGCCAAAAAAATTCATCGTGAAAGGCGTAGAAATCTACATTTTTGACACTCCATAAATCAAAAGCTTATTTTACATAGCAGAACAAAATTGCTGTATATTTTACCTCAGCCGTACTGTCTTTTAGCATTACCTGCTGTATTTCCAGACTTGAGGATTTTTTCATACCCTTCCACTGCTCCTCCTCAGACTTTTTTTAACATTCACCATCCTCTTCATTAAAACATGTAATTTCTCAAAATCTACTCCCTTGAAGCACAATATGGCCCTGGGGCTGAACCAGCTCGGGTTCTGCTGTGATGCTGTAAGGCAACCTGGGATACTCACCCGCCACTTCCCATCCCTCCAGGCTCCCACTGAGCTACTCCCAGGTTAACAGTGCTTCCTGTGCAGGTTAGCAATGCTCCCTTCTCCAGCCAAAGGTGCAGGAAACCTTTTGCGAATGCACCCAAGGCGCAAATGAGTGCAGACTTGATTTCCAGCACTGCCACTTCATCCTGGAGGGCACAAAGCCTTCCACTGGGGAGGATTCATTTAGGAGCATTCATTCCAAGAAGAGGGGTGGGGAAGCCCTCATTTTCTGTTAGTACCTAAAAAATGTTTGGTTTTCAGTTTTATCTCTGATTTTTTTTTTTAATCAGAATGAGTCACCTTTTTATTTGATAAACTGGATCATGTATTCATCTAGTCAAACCACAACCAAACCAAACCAAAATACAAGTAAATCTGAGAATAATAGTGACTTTCAGACATGATCAAGCTGGGTTTGATTTCTGTTATTTATCAAGTTTTAAGAAACCTTGTTTCCCTTCACCAGTCCCCTGAGCCATTAACATTCGCATTGCACCACATTCTTGTAAGATTATGGGAATTTTCAGTTTAGAAAATCCAAAGCTATCTGTAGCTGAGCATATTTAGTTGCATTTTACAGTTCTATTTTAAAATAATACCACTACATCTGATACCCCATAGTTGTCTGTGACAAATGTAATATGCAAACATCTTCCATTGCATAAATGGCATAGGCATGGCAATAACAATACGCTGAATGTCTAACGCCCATTGTTTGGAGAGCAGTCTTAATGTTGCTGAGTTAATGAGTGAAATGAGCATTGTGGTCTAAGTGTCACATAAATGATGGTTTCCATTACAAAAAAAACAGTGCCACCACACCCTGGCCATCTCAAAAAGCAAAGCTCTAGAGGTTTCCCACAGACAAATACATAAACCAGTGCCGAATTTCTCCCCTTTCCCCCTCTTTGAGGCAGCTAGTTTAGTGGCCTCTTTCTTTTTGTAACCTATTTTTGTGACAAAATGCAGTTAAAACATTATGTGGTTTTTCTATGAACAGGAGTAAAATGCAGTCACTGTAGGCCAGACTCTTCCGTGGTGCGAAGATCATCCACCCAAGCTGCTGAGTGGCAACCCAAGCCATTCTCACAGAGATATAAATCTCTCTCCCTCTGTCTGCATCTTTTTACCCACACAAATGGCGATGCCCGAGTCCTCCCTGCCTAGTCCTGAGCTCTGCTGCCACACCCGTGGCAGAAATGAGTTCGTGTGTGGAAAGGCATGCACACCAACAAATGCTTGGATGCAATTCCATGCAGCCATGGTGCTGCTGCCAGGGATACACTGAGGATAGCTTTCAAGCAGGTTTTGGAAAGGAAACAAAGCATACACAACCGAGCTATAAGATGTAACAACAACAGCAGACAGAGAGATAGAAAAGGCTAAGCATTTCCCAAATGTGGTCATTCTAAGCACACAGCCTTTCTCTAGGCACTGAAGCCAAGGTGGAGAAGAAAAGGGGGAGCTGACCAAACTAACCTGGGAACTCAGCCTCCCATGAATCCAGGCTCCCAAATTACCAAACAACAGGCTGTTCTCCTACTGCCACAAGCACAGAAGTAGATGTTTCTTTTCCCCCCAAATTCCTAAAGAAGTGTGAAAATTACACTGACAGTCTTTGGAAAAAACTGTCTGCAATTCGTCACGGGCTTTCTACCTGACACGTGGCAAGATGCACAGTCAACCACAGGGTTTTACAAAGATGCAGGGGATAGCCTACAAAATGGTCAGTAGACTCAGTTGTTTATCTGGGCTTCTGTCAATTTTCTGTAATTTCCTGGTGTGTTTTTTGTCATTCAGGATCCGCAAAACAATTTAAAGAGAGTCAGGTGTTGTAATCACACTGAAACCAAAGAGCAGGTAGGTCTCCAAATGCCTTGAGCACATCAGAAGGTAGGAGGTTTCTCCTGCAGCTACTCATGGCAGCTGCAGCCTGAATGGTGTTGGCTGTGGGCATTTCTACTCTGCTACATTCACAGTGTCCACCTCAAAGGAGGATGAACTTTCACAGCACCTGAGTCACTGCTTTCATTCCGTAACAAATACACGCCTTTTGGTTGTGCTGGCACTGGTGACTCCGTGGTTTATGGAAGGCTCAAAGGAAAATCAAGTAATCCATTCCATCAAAACAGGAAAGGCCCAAGTAATTGACGGTGGGCAAAAGCAGTAAACTCTTCCTTAATAGGACACTCCCCATTTTATCATGACATTCCGGAACTACTTTTGGAGCACCTGGAATTAATAGCCCTTGTGTAAACTGCAGTAGCAGCTCTAGGAGCTGCAAGTCAAGACCCGGGTCAATTTGCTGGTGTCTGCACCAGGAAATATCACAGCAGCTTGTCCTTGCTTCGGTCTGTTTACAGTGTAAGTCTTGAGTGAAAGACAGAAACAAGCCCAGAGAGAGGGAGCACAGAAGATGATGAGTGAAGACTGGTGTTACAGTGCTGAGCTGTTCTATTTCTTTTCATCAACGCAAACATCTGGAGCTTTTTAAATGTTATTTTCTTTTTAGCTGTACAGCATACTGATCTGTAGGATAGGATTCACTTTGTGCACAGTTAGCTGGAGCAGTGTGATAAAGATTGTTTCAAACGTCTTAGACATGCAGACTCCATCAAAGCTGGCCTCCCTCTCAAAGCGAAACAAAAGTGTTGGGTCTTTTTCGAGGTGAACTCTTTCAGCACACAAGTTATTAGAAAAGATTGTTCACTGAGAAATAATTTTATGACCCTGACAGTACCCCTGAGAGCAGAAACATCAGGTTCTCCAAAGAGAAAGATGTCTTCTGTCTTCTCCAATTTAAAGGTGAGCTTCTTTAACAAAAGACAAAATGTAAAGTTTTGAGGACACAGCTTATCTACTAAAAAAGAAAATGTCATTTCTAGGTGCCATGTGTGCTGTATATTCCCTTGTTCAATACGCAATTAAAAAACTCAAGCTTTTAGACAAGCATTCCTAGAAAAGGTTTGAAGAACATAAAAGGTATTCCAGCAGCAAAGTTAAATCCTCTTTGTTTTGAAATAGTATGGTTTCTTTTGCCCCATCTTCAATTTCTGTAGCTGATTTTTGTGAGGCAGACTGCAGTATCGGACTCAGCCGTAAGGACTTCAAGATCCATTATGAAACCACATTACATATCCAGAACTCATCTAGATGTGACTCACCTATGGCCACCCTGTGACTCCAGTCATGGTGGTGTGTATGGGGACATGACAGAAGTTACACTGTTAAATACAAACAGGCAAAACCACAAATCACCCCAATCACATTACTGCTGAAATCCCAGGTAGTGTGGTATCTGTTAGACTTGACTGCCATGTAAAAATGCAGCATTTCCTGAGGCAGTGGCAAACCTGTTTGGTTTAAAGGGTAGTGCAGACACCTTGAAAAGATGGGAAGCATTTTGCATTTGCCAAGTCCTGTCCCATGGGTATGATTAGGTGGCATGATGAGTCAGGCTCTGCATACAGGTTATAAAACCATGCTGAGTATGAGTCATTACCTCTTCACTTTATTTCTGGGCACATTTAATCACTTCTTTTGCCCATGCACCCGCTTCCTGCTTTGCTAGGTTTTGGCAGCACACCTCTGGGCTGAGACACTTTTAGTATGTCTTGAAATTGCACTGAAATGATTTTCAAGTATTTCAATTGGCCAATACTAAAACAAGTTCAAGTAGAGAAGATGCAGGCTGGTTTACTGATTTATGCCAATCAAAAATGGATTTGTTCTTCCTAATTTCATTCTCCATGACTCTCAGAAAAGCATGGAACTCCATGTTCCACCAAACACAGGCTGTAGGACAGTATCTAAATTTCAGCTGGACTTATCAAGCACACCACTAGTGCCAACACAGTATTTTCACTTGGGTAACTCATAGCATATTTTTCTGATACAAGGTCTGCTCCCAGTAATGACTAAGAGATCATCAGAAACTGATAAACCCATGGAAACATGGAGAAGAAAAATTATTCAAGGAAACTGATGGGCCGGTGTTTCTTCCAAACCGAGAACTGAAGATGGGAAAAGTACCAGACAAGCCAACTGGGTAGCAGGGTCCAAGGAGGCAAAGCAGGAGCAATGTTTGCACACAAAGTATAGCTAACCTAGGAACTGCTCACTGGGAATTTAAAAGATAAATGGGTTCGGAGAGGGATCAGACAATTCTGTTGACTCATGAGACCTCTTCATTCATGAAGGCTCTGAGCAACTCCATTTTTAGCAGGAGGAACATTAGGAGAGAGGAGATTAATCTAGCCTACTGCATATCTCCAAATGTGAACGTTCCGGGTGTTGTGGTTTACATTTGAAGGACCTCATGGGGTTGGTGGTTTCTCTGACCCTGCATGACGAGTATCAGCCCCCTTCTCACAGCCACCATTTCCTGCCTGCTGTTCTGAAGGCTTGTATGGGGCCCATTCTCAGGAGATATGGAGACTTGATGCTTTCAACAGCCCCTGCAGCCGGGTTCTCTCCTTCCCTCCTTCCCAGCTCTCACTCACCCTTGAAATCTTCCATCTCCTTCATCCCATGTGCTGTGCCACTTATGCCAGCTCCCAGCCTCTGGGCATCAGAGCAATGCTTCTGCCTTCCCCTGCCCTTCCACCATCGAGTCCTCAGTTCCAGAGGACTCAGGCACGAGGATAACTTCCAAACGGAGCTTGGTACAAAACAAAAAACTGATCCTGCAGAGGACTGCCTCAATGGGCACTACTCCAGGCAACAGGAGGCTTGGAGTGGCAAGCAGGAGGGGCACGAAAGTGATAGTGAGGGATTGTGGTGAGGAAGACAGCTTTTCCTCATGGTATCTTTCTGGAGCTTGCAGTAGTTGTTGCCTGGGATTTGGGCTTCACATTCTGACAAACATTCTGACAATTCAGCACTCTGCTCACTGCATCCCTCTCAGCTAATGCCAGGGTTTCATGGGAACACACAGCCTGACCTTAAACAAGTTCCACCACATATATACCTTCTTGTTACAAAGCCCAGTCAGTAGCTTTTTCTAGACATTATACCTTTCTGAAGGCCTTTGCATTACTTGAGAACTACAACGTACAACTGAAATATTTTGGATTCACATCATAAACTGCTAGTGCTGCTAGTAAAGTCTTTTTCTCCAATCCTAGGATCTAGGTAATACAGATTGCAGAATACTGTAGTTTGTTTGTGGGCATGGAAGTTAATTTTAATGCCATTTTTTATATCTGAGATACTGTAAATGAATATCTTCAACTTATATTGCCCATCGTAAACTTTTTTAACCTGTGAGTCATTTTCAAAATAATAAACGTAACTATTCCATAAAAATATCTCAACACAGAAGAGCCAGAAAAGTGAAGGACATGAACAGATGGCACATCAATCTTCTGCATTTATACAATTTGTTTTTTAATGCAAATAGTGTGGGTTGCCTGCTCTTGCCTTGGATATTGTTCCAAAGACGAGCACATTTTCTTATCTTTCTGGATCAATGTGACATTTGCAGTTATCATAAAGTGGGAGCCCATTTAATGATGTTAATGCTTCCTTAATGTAAAAATAAAATCACCTCCTTTATAAAAGCAAACAGATTAAAAGTCCCAAAGAGACCATTGAAATCTGTGACATTTGCAGTTACTGGTGGCTAGATGGCTTGATTATACACAGGTAAAAAATATCTTAAAAGCATTGTTTATGCTCATTAATCAGAACATTAAATAGGAATGCTGGAGTCTCCCCAGACAGAATCAGTTTTAAAGACATATTAATAAAAAATGGAGGCAGCATTTCATGCAGCCTGTTTAGATCGTTCAAAAAACCCAAAAACTGCAAACAATCCAACTTATGGCCTTATGGCAGCCTGGTAAATCTTCAGACCCCAGATGTAATATGTGGTCTGCATTTTTATTTGCACATATTGGAAAGTGACTCTGCCAGCAGTCCCTGATTCATGCCTGTACCGTTCCCTCCACGGTGCCACCAAGCAAGTGGCACATCACTAATATTTCTGTTCTTGCCCCTGGGGAAAATTTGAATCTTTAATTTTTGTGCAGGCTTTTTGGAGGAAGAAAAAAACCCAAACAAAATACCATCAAGCGAAACAACCTTCTCTTCTGAATTATTGCAAAAAGAAAAATTAAAAATTATTCAAATATGTCACTTAAAACTATTCTGAGTACAATATAGCCTACGAGTCACAGATTCACAGACTCACAAATTTGGCTGGGGCTATATTACATCTCTCTAGTTCTAACAGGAAAGAAGTAAGTAAATGGTATGAGCAGCATAATATATTTTTCATGAAAAAATATTTTAGAGAAAAATTAGATTTTTTTAAAAACTCAACATTTTTGGATTTGTAATTGTTTGAAAGACAAAATGTGCTGACAGCTTCTGTGGAAACTTAATTTTGAGCAGAAAAACCAAAACCCAAATGACCTCTTTGAACTCCATCCATGATTTTGCTCAGAAAAAAGGCCACCACTTCCTCAGGGAAAAAAAGGAAGCTCCGCATGCCCTGGGCAGGCAGCAGCAATTGCTCTAACAGCTCCATCAGGCTGGGGACAGCCCCACAGCCAACTGACCCCCAATACAGTCTGTGACAAATAAACTCTAAGCATTACTTCTCTTTTAAGATTTTATACTGGAGAAGGGATGAATCAAGACAGGGTGGAGGAAATAATCGCAGAATAAGTAAGAGTAACTGGGTAATTCAGGCATTCCCCTGTGCATGCTGTCCCCGACCACCTCTCGATCTTCCTTCCAGACCTGCAGCTTCTTGTAACCACCCGTTTCCCTTTGCTGCACAAAATCCAGCCCAAAAGAACCCAGTTGCAGGGACAAATCACAGATATGGCCATTGCTTGCCCAGTAGCACTCACAGGGTAGATCCTCACAGCCGCTCCCCGAACAGTACTTGCAAAGCAGGTTAGAGGAACAGGCGAGGTGGTAGGAAGCCAAATTTACTGAATATTTTGCAGATAAACACTTCTTTATTACTGTTTTAGAGACAAACTGCATTCAGACACAAACACACAACAGGGGGTCTGCTGCCATGGGGAACAAACCCCCTCTGAAACACCCCACTAACTAGAACAGATAATGAAAAAAATGCCTTTTAATTCCCTGTCCTTCTCCTTCTGAATGAGCTGTTAAAAGACCAAGAAAAACTGTTATAGCGATACCATAAAAAGAAGAAAGCCCAAAAAAAACAAAGAGCTCTCAGCTCCAGGCGTGTCCGAGGGGCTGGCAGGGAGAGACAGCGCCCACATGGGAAAGTTCTGTCACCCCATCTGAGATATCACTTAGTGGTGGCAGCTCTCCAGAGGCAGAACGAGTCCCACCTGTTTGCAATGTGTTTAGCTATTAATATTTATATAGTAGTTCAAGTGGGTATAAAAAAAAAAAAAAAAGATTAAATTCATCAAATTTTATGTCATCTCTTGGTGGTGTAAAATAAAAACCGTTGCAGCAGGGGAAGAGGGGAATGGCTTGTTTTCTTGCCTTTCTGCAGAGCGAAATGTCGTTGCTCTCAAAATGTCTCAGCGCAGAGCAGTTGGCAATCACCTCGGTGTGATCCACACCTTGACATCCAGGCTAAATACCACGGCCACGGCCTGGCCCCAAATCACAAGGCTTTGAATAGCACCACATAAATAACACATTTATCAGCTCTGTGGCTTGACTTACAACATCGAAAAAAAAAAGCGAAAAAGATTCGCATTGCTGTGGAAGTACTTTCCTTAAGCTTTGCTTAAAAATAGCCCCCAAAACATTTCATTTTTCATTTTTTTAAGGTACTGATTCATGGATTGCTGTGAAAATGAGCTATGTCTAAGGGAAGGCCATCTACCTATGCCAAGGTGAAGAAACATGCAAGGGAATGTTTCTTAGCTAGGAAAATACAGGTATTCCAGAAGAATGCTGGCCCTCAATCCTTTTGGACTTGTTCTGCTTTCTATAAATATTCATTGAACAAGAGAGGGGAGAATGACTGACCACCCAGTAATAACTTTGCCATCATCCCTGATACGTATTTGAGGTGAAAGTAAATATTATATGTATTAAGAGGATACTTTCAGCATGGGAAACATGGAAACATCCACTCTATGTGTCCCGTATCACTGAGCATGGATCCCTTTCCGGGCAAGCAAGACTAAGGATGCTGCTCCAATAATTTAAGTCTTGCACATTTAACATTAATCTGCCTGACATAATTAAGATTTAAGCCACAGAAGATGGAAAGGTTTTAATAGATAAAAAACTAAAATTCATTCATTCCAAAATGAACACCCATCTTCGGGCAGTGGCCCAAGTATTCACATTTTCTTTGCATAAATGGGAAGGCTGCCTCTCCCCAAGAGGTGTGTCCTAAACAAGGAGAAGGCAAGGGAGTTAGGTATCCAAACTGGATTTTCTGTTCAGTCTGGGGAACACCATCAAAACAGCTTGGCCGAGGGAGCTTGGAAAATCCCAGGATGGGTGACAGGGGTGGGACTGCTCTCCTTTCCCTGGATATTTCTTACGCACCCAGTACAGAATGAGGAGGAGAAGAGTTTCCTTCTCCTTGTCGGTACTCATCTGTAGCCTCCTTTAAGCAAATCTAATTCCCACACCATTCTCACCTACACAGAGAATTGGCACCCAGCTAAAAGGCCTGGGTAGAAAAGCTGGGCTCTGTGGGGATCACAACCCCAGGCAGTGCCTCAGCCCACGCCTGCAGCAGGACTGTGTGTAAGCAGCGGAGCATTGGAGCTTAGTGCGTGGCAGAAACAGGACCCAAATCAGTCACTGTTACACTTCTCTCTTCCCTCTCACTCACACATGCACAAAACCCAAACCCACACAGCCTCTTTTGCACAATATCGCACAGTCCAGAGGGGGGAAATAAGCTGAAGAAATACTAGAAAGAAGGAAATTATAAATCTGAATGACACACAGCAACTGTAAAATGTTTAGCTGTAGCCATGCCTGGAAACCTTGTGAAAGCAAGTTAAACTAGCATGTGTTTTGCTTACCTACCTCAAGCAACCAAAAAGCTACACGTTAAAAAGTCACCACAAGTCCTGAATCATGATATTTAGCTCAATTGTCTCTAGCAGGTACTGCTAGTTTCTGTCTAATCTTAATTCAATCTCTCCAAGAACTTTCATTCCCATCAGCCTAATCAAAGCCTAGTTATTTGCCGTCATAAATTTTCAGCATTAGATTTCATGAAATCTCGATAAAGTTCTGTACACTCATGTACTAAATTCATTTTAATGAGCACTTGTCTCTGCTACGCAGACTCATTGTATTGCAGGCATTTTGAAACTTAGGTGGCTACCTTCCTTTCAGAAATAAAAACAAACACTTTCCTTTGTCTCCAGCTTCTATCCACTTGAGCACTTTCAGAGTCTGAAGTTGTAAAAAAAAATTTTCTATTACCCTTTTTCACACACCATTCAACAAAATCTTTTAAAGAGCAGGCTTTTTAAAGATTTTAGCCTTCTTGAAGTCCTCTTGTTGGTAGAGGGGCTAAGTGAATTTCTATGTGTGTGTAAGTAATGGAGCGCCTTGCTCTGGAAGCAGGGAGGATGGGGGCTAGAGAAAAGTCAATCTGCCATTGTAGTGCTGCATCAAGACCCAAGATATGGGATTAGTCTGCATGGAAATCCACTAACAAGTTAGCCAGCATGGTGACTGGACTACTGAAGGAAACCTTTTCCCTGCCTTGTCCAACCATGAGCTCCAAATTCACCAGAACATTGATTTATACAAGGAAAAAGTAATTTAACTGTCTCACTTCTATCCCTAGTAGTATTTTTAGCTGATAAATATGCCTGGATAAGACACAGGTGACTGAAAGACTCATCTCTTCAGGCTTTTGACTTAATCCAAGAGTATAAAAAACTAGAAGAGTCACAGAAAGTCTATTTTCTTTTAATGCTCCTACCCAGAATTTGGGGATCTGTGGGAGCACAGCACCATTAGCTGATTTTAGTTACAATGACTCTTCTTAACAATTTTGTGTCACTGATAAAGATGCTATCTGGGTAAGGTAGTCTTCAACAAAAATTTCCTGTAAAGAAATATGCAAATTGTAAAAGAGGCAACCCCATGAAAGCACATATTCCAGTCGTTCTGCATTTCAGACATTGTATACAAATTCCAACCTACTCAGAGGAAGGGGTTGGCTTGCTCCTCTACAAATGCACCTCGGATGATTTCCTGAGGACAAAGATCTGCAGCAGACCAAGACAGACAGCATTCCCTCCTTCTTCCAATGCTTGGAGCCAAGAGGCATATCTAAAAGGAAAATGTGAGCCTGAGGAAGTCCCCAAACTGTAGAGAAGGCAGCAGCCAGTCTCATTCTTTTCTCCTTCCGGCACACACTCAAGATTGGGGAACCAAGTATGTTTCTTTGGCTATGACCCTAAAGGGGAAAAATATCCCTAATTTTGTCTACACATACTAATTAATTGCCTTTCATATCTTCAGGTTTCAGTTTTTATTTCCCGGTATCCCTTACATTTTGACTTCGGATCAAATCTAGAGCAAGAGGACCCACTTCTGGTAAATGGATGACAAAATTCCTCTCTGGATCTGTCAGGACATCTTGACTGAGAACACACTGTTCCTACAGGCCAGTCAAGAGCTCAGTGCCACTTTGATTTACCCCAGCTCTGAAGTACAAATCCCCAGCTGAAACAAATGCAGACAAAGATTTCACATGCCTCCTCATTTAGTCTTAGCTTGTTACTTGTCCCTGTCAGAGAGATCAAGGAGACTGACTGCTGTTGGCATGTTTATCAGAGAAAAGGAACAAGCTTTACCTCCATGGGCAGCTCTCATGCTTCATGAGACACTTTCATATACATCTGAAATAATTCTTCGTAAGTCAAAAGAGAAAGAAGTCATGGTCAGCAGAGTCTAGAGAACTGACAAAAGGAAAGCTGACTGTATGAGACATATTTTTAATGCTCATGCTGATTTTCAGTTAAAATATTCTAATCCATTCCAAAGAAATAGAATTGTGTAGGAAACAATCTCAGTAAGGAGCATCAGATTCAAATCACTATTACCTTATCCCTACCCACCTTAAATTCAAGGAAAATCAGGTCTGAATGTGGATTCGATTTTTTATTTTAAAAAAAAAAAGCACTCTGAGCTTTTATTTTCATATCAGAGAAATTTAAAAAATAATATTTTCAAGTGAGAGATCAAAGCCACAAGACTGTAAAAGTGAAACTGTAGGTCAAATCAAGTCACTTCATTTCCCAAAGGAACTGGTAGTGGATGCCAAGCCAAGTGAGTACCATTTCTGCTGAAAGAATATGAGAATTCCTCAGAGTTAACAAAAAGAGGATTCAATTTGTATCACTGCCTGGCCACTGAGACACCATCAGTTCTAACTAATGCCAGCAAAATGCCAAATCAGCCTCAAATTTGTTGCAATATTTTCTTTTGCCAAACTAATCACAGTCTTAGGGAATCAAGAAATTAGATAAATGGAAGGAACCATTTGCAACCCTCCAACAACACCACAGCATGCACATCTGATATTTGGACAGAAAAGCCCAGGTGCTTCCCCAGTTGTCATCCATTCTGCTACCTTCCAAAAGCATCCCACCTGCACGGGCCATCTCCTCCCACCTCTCTCGGAGGACACACACAGGAGCAGGGCCAAGGGCAGGCAGCAGGATCATGGGTTTGGAAAATCTCTGCTTCTGCCCTCTGCCTCACCAGCTCTCAGAGACAAAGGCACCTGTAACCTCAGTGAGACAGTGATGCCTGTTCTGGGCTGATGGATTCGCTTCTGCAGCCATGCCAGCAAGCACTCAGAACCTGTTTTCCTTGCTGCCTGTGTCTGCTCCGTGGTGCAGAAGAGACACCATTAAACAGCCACATATACTACCATTTTAACATGTTTAAATCAATTCCACCTCCATTCAGATAAGTGTTGAAACCCCCGTGTGGCTGGCAATTCCTAGAAGAGGACAGATCTTTTCCAAAAGCTAGGCTGAACTTAAAGTAGATACAAAATAATACTATAGATTTTCTTTCTCTCTCTCCCTCATCACAGCCCTAAGATTAGCATAAAAATGTGCTATCCTAACTAAGCAGTCTGTTAACTGATAAGCTATCAAAAAATCATCTGTTATTTTTATAGCTCAAAGGCAGATGCCATTTCAAGAACCAGAGTTGATTGAGTAGGATTTTTAGTGCTTCGTAGATTTATCATTGTAAACTTGAGGTATTTTAAAACAGAATGATTCAAGTCTTGAAATATTACCTCCAGAGCAATCAAGCATTAGGATTTTTGCTGGTCTTAAGTTTTATCTGAGATGAAATAATTTAATCTCACATCATAAAGAATTTGAGTCGTTTCTTAATGCGTGCACTAAAAAAATCTTTTCTGCATTACGGTCCAAACCAATGTAATTACTCAAAAGCATGGATGTCAAAGCTTCCCAGCTCCTCCTGCAGGGCCCCCTTCTGCACATTCTGTTCATATCCCCCTTCTCTGGAGCATATTTGGTGAGGACCTCAGACAGTCAGTTGCAGTCAGGCTTAGTGTATCAGGTTTAATGGTTTAATTGGCTTGGCACTGATGTGCTGCCCTGCCAATATCTGTCCGATGATCCTGCTGTGTGTTGCACAGAGCCTTTATTGCAAAGCTGAAGCACACAGGCCGCTGCAGGAAAGGCAAGGCACAACCGACATGGGCGGTGCACAGAGTAAATCAAGTATGCTGAGATTTTCAATAGCAGGGAGAATGGAACGAGGCCAACGTGCAGCTCGCAGGAAGAGAGAGGAAAATGTGGAACAACGCTAACCTCGCCTTACGTGTGATGTGGCCACTCTGTCAGGAAAGTATGTATCATTGTGGAGAAGCAATCAGCAATACCAGAGGATTGGAAAGCTCCAGTGAAGGAGCTTCTCCTTCCATAATGAGAGACAGGTGCCAACGGGAATTAAAAGTCTGCAACCAGTTATTGAGATTAATATTAAACTTTTGTGAGTTCTACAAGCTTTCACATCAAGGCATGGGCAGACTGGCTTTCCAGGGCAGCTCTTCCGCATTTTATACCAGTCAAAACAATTAGACATACCTGCAAGCTGATGTCCTCGGAGAAAGAGGCATGACATTACCCCCAAAAGAGAAATAACAGGAGTGTCAAAACATGCATATCACCCGTTTTCAGAGGAACTTGCCTCTGAAATATTTCAGTGCTTACACCAGCATGAGCTTGCATAGCTGGCTGGGGTGAACTTCCTTTTTCACTAGCTTTTACTCAGTTCAGGGTTCTCTGCACAAGAAAATAAATCACTGCAGTCTGAAAACAGACCAATCTTTTTTTTTTTTTTGAGGGAGAAATACTCAACCAGCCCAAAGAGACAGCAAAGAGCCACTAAGATAACAGCCTGACAGACCAAGAATACTTTGTTTGTGTGTGTTGGTTGCATGCAACTGACATTTCAAAATGCCTCATAATTGCTCTTATCACCAGTTAATCCCAGCGCAGGGTCCCTGGCACTGATGCTCTGCATAGTGACACAAACGCATGCGGCTGGGATAGACTGCTGGGATATTTCTGCAAGTTTCATGAAGAATTCCTGGTTCCACATGCTCCTGATTCCTCCTGCAGGCAACTGAGCTCCTTATTACACAGCAAATACACACCTTTCCCAAAGCACATTATGCTTTACTCCATCACTCCCTTCAGGGACAGAAGGCCCAGCAAAAAGAGTTAACGAGTACTGATTTATCTCCCTGAGTCTATGGGGCATCCAAACTACAGTACTTTCGCTCAGCTCACGTGCTGCCCCTGCACATGTTATCCCAGGGGGATCCTGCTTTTGGCAGACAGCAGGGGAGCACAGTAGGTGGCTTTTCCGACTGACTGCTGCACAAAGTGCTGAGGTTTCAGGTGCCCTGCCTCCCTCTCCCCCACAGTGGGGGTTCTTGTGTGCTTGAGGAATATCCGTAGCTTTGGAAAGAGGAATAAACACCCTGATATTCACTGTCTCCCAGGAAAAGATGCATTTTATCATGCAGAATTCCTAACTGCCTTTTGTTGCAGGCATAAGCTCACCCTGTCCTTGCTCCAGCCCATCCAGAAGCTGTGCTGGTGTGGTCACTGTGGAGTTCAGGCCCAGTTTGTGTGTCCAACTGTGGGACAGGCAGCCCAGACCGCAGGGTTCCCCAGGTCCTGGCAAGCAGGGACAGCATGCAAAGCAGTCTACCCTAGCACCCCAGCTGGCATCATGGTGGCTTGGGGAGGTAGCCCAAAGGGCAAGGAGGCTCACACTAACCTCACCAAGCTACCTTCTGGTAAATATTAGAAGAGCCTGACTACTTTTAGGGTTTTACAGACCTCATGCTATGCAAAATTTTAAAAAAACCAAAAAACAAACAACCTCCCTCCTCCAAGCAAATAAAAATATCCACCTGCTTGTCCAAACAGCAAAGACAAAGCTCTCCATGTAGTGGCAACTGTCTCCTGAATGTATGATCCTCTGTTAACCCTCTGGCACTGCTGGGAATGGCTCCAAGATTTCAGCCTCTTCCAGGAGTGTGCTAGATGAATTAGTTTGGGAAATGGCATCACGTACTTTGATATGTGCTATCAAAGCTCTGAGTGGGCTATGGTGGCATCCTGGGAGTTCATATGCCTCAAATAAATTAATTTTTAAAACTAAGTGCAGCAAAACACTGGAGCAGGTTGAAAGCTGCTGTGTCAAAGCTGAAAAAGCCTCAATGGTCCAGGGATAGCTCATTTTGTGTATGAATTTGCCCCATCAGTTTTTAGCAGCCACTTCCCTAACAGACCTCAGATTTTGCCAGCTATCTCCCAACAACATGGGCAAAGATGTTTTTCTTGCCCAAAATAGTTAAGTCATCAAACAGCTCTGTACTTACAAGGCCAACCTTTCCTGACCTTTCTGGCTAGACCAACTCCTGTTACATTAACCTCTGACCTCAAGTCTCCTTAATAGCAATATTCCTGGGCACTGTGATTTCCCTCCCACTGTGTTGGCTCAGGGATATATTTACTATCTGGGCTTCAGAATTTATTTTTCAACAGAAGTGGCAGGGACCACCCTATTCCACCCCCTCCTCATGCAGTACAAGTGAAGTAATTCTCAAGATATTATTTTACCCGAACAAATGTGCTTCAGAGTCTCCTTAGCTTTGTATGAAGCCCTGACTTCCTATCAAAATCAAACAGGGACCTGGTCAGATTTGAGATGGATATAAACAAGAAATGGGAGCCCATAATTGGTGATGGAAATCAGATAAGCCCCTTTTAAATACAACCATTGATAGAGCAATGGGAACTCAAATTACCTTTGATTAAGTCTCTTAAGAAAATAAAGTGAGAGGGAGGGAAAGGAGGGGTCTGACTTAGTAAAATTACCCTCGTGGAGAAAATCACTGGGACAGGAGTGGGAAGGAGATGGGTGTAGCTTGTCAAACTTCCCAGGCTGGATGCAGCGGGAATGGAGCCAAGGAGAAATTCCTCACCCACCATAAGCCTCGTCAGTGCTTGTGATAGGGGCTCCCACTGAATGAGCCATGATAGGCATTTCATCTCCAATGCCCTCGTTACTTCAGGCTCTGTAGCCAGAGACTGTGCAGAGGTTATGCACAGAAACTCATCTGAAATCAGATGAGAACACACAATACCAGCTTTCTGCAAGCTTTTTTAACTAGGGGGTTTATCTCATTGCTTCCGCATTAAAGTAAACCAAATTATTTCAAAACTGGACCATGAGGACTGAGGAACTTGCTCGATGACCTTAGAGTAAATCACCTATGGATTTGGTTGTAAGCCTGCCTGGTGCACCTCTAAACAGGAGAAAAAAACCCGTTTTGTCTGGAGATCTGGCTGACCTCTTCAGTTAATCTGATTTTCTCACCATTTAATTATAGTTAACTGTAGTGCTGAGGGACTTGTAGATACTTTGTCCAACTGGGAGTGAAATTAAATTTTTGGATGTATATCAGGCAGGGGAAAAAGAATGACTTCCACAGTGAAACTGAAATGAGCAAAAAGAAGGAACTTCCTTTGTACGACGCACTATTTCTCAGTAGCCCCTTTTCCATTTCTGTGACTTGCTCCCCCTTCCTGCCTGTCCCCACCCTGACAGGGCTTTTTATATACTTTTAAAAGCTTCTCCTGATTCAAGAGCTAACTTCAAGCTCAAAATATAAATATATTCCAGAGGAGGACAAGGGTGGACAAGGCAGGTTTACTAGTGTCTCCCAAGAAGTGAGCTGATGCTGAGCCCTGCTCATGGCCCTGTCCGGGAGCTGCAGCCTGCTCAGGACCTCAGGCAGGAGAGCCACCACGGCCCGCATCACACCAGCAAATGGGGATGGGCTCGCTCCTTACAAATCCATTCCCAGAAGCTGTTTCAGAGCTCTGCTAATGCTGAGCCTGTGGAAGCCTGCAGCAGCCGTGAGGCAGCCACCACGCATTCCTCCACGCCCCACTGGACTGGGAAGGGCTTTGAAAAAGAGTTGGTGTTCAACCTGCTGCCACTCAGAACACTCCCGACAGCTCCCACGAGGCAGCACAAGACTGAGCTGTGTATGTGAGGCCACGTGTTCTTACCTGAGGGTTCTGTGGTGCTGTGCGCTGCTCCTCCTCACAGGGCGAAGGGAGAGCAGCATGCCCAAGGGAGCCAGCTCCTGCCCAAGGATGGGCAGGCACCACAGGGAAGCAGCTCTCCTGGGAGAAGGGCTGAGCATGAGCACAGGGCAGAAGCAGTCACCCCTCTGGGCCATGCTAGGAGCTGTGCAGGAGAGGAGCTGGCAGAGAAACGCTGGGCTTGGGTTTATTTTCATTTAGGGACACCAACCAGCACTGAGTCTTTCTTGAGCTAAGCACCTTATGGTCGTGTGCAGTCAGCCAGGCTGTCCCTGGAGATTCCTGGGGCACCTGGCCACCCAAGGGAAAGCCACAGCAAGGGGCTGCCCATGGCTGCCCCCTGAACCCAGGCAGCCTCAGCCAGGCATCCCAGGGTGCACGGGTGGCAACACAGCACACAGGCACAATTAAGGGGACACACACTGCGGTAGATGTCAAAAGCTGGTTTTCACACAGTATGCCTGGCTCTGAACATGATCCAAAACCATGTCCTCAATGCAACTGTGCTGAAGTCAAGGTCATCCCCCAGCCTGTCACCAAGGCACCTCACCCCTAATCACAGGCCAGTCTGCTCCTGCACTCCTGAGTTTTGGAGCAGGCAGCTGCAGCTCAGGACAGGTACAATTACTGTGCTACTGTAAGAAATACCTTCGGCTTAATTACAGACCAAACCCCTATTTGCGGGTCAGCACTCTGTCAGGATAAATAACCATTTTCACACAGTATTACATTTCTCTATTTCTTTTGGCTGATAATATTGGATACTGCCCAAGTCTGTCCCTAATGACCACAATAATCGTTCTTATCTGGACTTTAATCAGTGTCATATGCAACCTTATCACGCACACCTCTTTGTAGACATGCAGTGTTTAAACAAGTGTAAGGTCATAAGGAACTCTAATATTTTAAGCAAGTTTATGAAACACAGACTACTCATTTTTTGAAGAATGTATAAAATTAAAACTTCTGATTCTAGAAAATTGAATATTTGGGGGCTATTGCATTGAAATACAGCTGCACACAAAACTGATCTTTATAGTGACGGATGGGTCCCTCTGTGCAGATAAAACCCAGATTTAAAATATTTCTTTTAATTGTTATTGTCTTTGTGCTCAAGGACTGATTGTGGGAAAAATGGCATTCTCTGACCATAAAAATAAAAAGAAAATACAATAAAGCAGTAATTGGTCAATGATGATTGAACTAACGACTTTACAGTGCCAGTCAAACACATATAATAATTGCTCTTTGGACTCTTTATGAAGGTACACTACTATTTCATAAGACTAATCCAGCATTATAAATTCTTCACTTTATATCAGTTTCCACCATTATCATATAAGCCTGATGACAAATTGCATATACTATTAAAGTTTCCTAATTTAGACAACAAGCCATGATAAAAATGAAGGGTTATCTCCACCAAAAGCAGGTCAGATGCGAGTTGTCACGAAGATGGCAATTACTTCCCTTTGTTTAAAAATCTGACTGACAAGGCTTGGGAAGTGCTGGGTGCGATGATCTGCCCTCCTCCTGCGGCAGGAGGCAGATAGATTACATCAAGTTCCAGGGATGTGCAGCAGTGAGGGGAGGAGGGAGCTCGCTCGCTCACCTGTGCCCCTGCCGAGCCTCCTGCCAGCACGAAAGCTGAACTCCTCCCTAGCCAGCTTCCCGAGATGTGGACGTGGGCAACCATGGCTCAGCCACCTCAGTTTCTCGGAGGGTGAAGTGTCGATCCTCCCCTTTTGCTAAGGCAGCCATGCTCTGGAAGTTGAAACCTGGAAATGCTCTCACGACAGCCGGCACTCCAGAGAGGAAAGGTGCTCCACCTGCCAGCAAGTGGGAGCACCTGGAGATAGCCAAGGGCTTCAGGGTCCAAGTTTTCTTGATCCAGCTGTGATTTGCTGCTGTAGCAGATTACTTGGCTGTCTGATTTCTTCCACTCCAATGAGGAGCAGAGGGTAGCTTTGTGAAACAAATAACAGGGAGCATTTCCAGGTACCATGACCTGTTGGTGTTGTAGTTGTGCCAAGTGGTGCCCGCTAAAATCACGGCTTGCCTGTGCTGCCAGTCAGGTGAGTCCCCACCCTTAAGCGCTGCCAGCACAGACACTATGGAGCAGAAGAAGGAGAGCAGCAAATCTGTCGGTGTCTGTGCAGAGAGCCAGTGCAGCTGAGAAAAGGCAACAGGCTGCTGAGTTCCCTCTGCTGCAGGAGGGGAAAGGAGCCCCTCTTTTCCCTCAACATCCCATTAAAGGCTTACAGACAGGCCATGAATTCTTGGGGTTGTTAAGTGCTCCCAGAACACGTATTTTACTTTTTTTTTTTCTTTTTCTTAAATGTAGTCTTGGAAACATATCAGGAGAAGACCGCAATTGAATTTGCAACATTAGGATAAGCTCTTCTGACAATTCTCCGCCCTGGTTGCGCCCTTGCTCCCTGTCCCAGTTCTGCTCTGTGGGATGTGCCAAAGGAGCTGGTGTCCTAATCCAGCAAAATTGCACTGTGTCCTTTCCCTGTGTGGTCAGTTTGGAGACTTCACAGCGTCTGTCAAGCATGCTAATAAAGTTCTCAGTGATTGTCTATTAAACACCACCACAAAGGAAGGCATTTGCTCTGCGCAGCAGCATTCACTCCTTGCTAGCTAGCAGGGGCCATCTCTGCCCTCCAACTCGACAGCCTTTTTGGCCCTTGATGGAAATGTCTGGCCAAAGCAGAGTGACACAGACTGTAATTCTGCAAAAAGCTCTGTGCAGTGCCACAGGCTAACATTAGTGTGACCCTTGACATTTTGGTATTACCAAGAAAGCGATGCCAGCTCCCCCAGCACAGGCTCTGCTATGGTGAGAAGCCACAGCACACACAAAGCACCAAGAGGTGGGAGACAAGCAGGCCTTGAATGAGAGGTGTACAGGAACCCAGGCAGGCTCCTTGTATGCTCCAAATTATGCTCAAAAATTGATAAGAGTTATCAGATAGAGATAAAACACATGACGAAGACATAATGTGCTTGTAGGTCAGTGAAATCTCTACAGCACCAAATTGCACCATACACTTTGCACATCCACATAAGAATACGTAACAGAAGAAATTCAGAGAATTCCTTGGGTCATGAGTAAAGTACTGAAACAGTATTACTCCATCATATGCTGTTAACCAGCCTTGGCAATGCAGGACTTACAGCCCAGGTTGCAACCACATCTCCAGTGGAAGGGATGAAGATACAAGCCAAAAAACCAAGGAAGAACTGGCAGTATAAGGAAGCTGAAAAAGGAATTTTCACATCAGAGCCACCATTGCGTGCTAGGCAGGAAGAACCCCCCACTGTAGGATACTGCATGGGGCCATGTTTCCTCATTTGCCACAGCCTGAGAGTCAGGGAAGTTAAGGTTGTAGGGAGGGAGGATCACACAGTCCCTGAGTGCTCTGGAGGGTGGGTGTCCACAGCCTGGGATTCAGGGAAGTTAAGGTTGTAGGAAGGGAGAGTCACACAGTTCCTGAGTGCTCTGGGGGGTGGATATCCACAACCTGCTTCTGTTTGGCACATGGCACTGCTAGTTTGTGCAGTTGTGCTGGCTCGGGGCTGGGGCAGGACAGCTGGTACACACATAGGCAGTGTCCCAGAGAGCCATGCCAGGGAGACGGAAGTGAGTCTTTGTAATTAAGCTTTTGTCCACTATATGTTACCTTGGGGAGCACACCAAGACCACCAAGTGAAAAATGTGTCTCAGCCATGGAGCTCCGAAACGATACATTTTGGCTTTCCTCTGTATCAGAGACTTACCCACATACATTATCCAAATAAGATCTGGGTACATGTTAAGCCACTAGAATCAGCCCAGACTGTAGAAGACAAAGCCTTACAGACTTGAAGCACACTTGAATGACAACATTAGAAGTTACAGCTTTAGCTTTCAGGTCACAGCACAAAGTTCCTCACACCTGACCTTGACCTGCAGCTTCTGGAGAGGAGAGAGGCTTTGTAAACCCTCAGCCTCTGCAAGACCAAAAATAACTGCCCAGTAGGAATTTAGAAATAGTAATTTCATCCCAAACTGCCATCAGACAATGATGCTATTTCAACACAGTGGATGTGGGCTGGGGCAGCACCCAGGAAGGCACTGCAGCCTTTAACTGTGCTGTGCCCACCAAACAGCCTGGCAGCTCTGGGCAGGGGATGGTGAGAGGCTGCCCACTGGCATTTTAAATGGCAAACACTTACTGTTACTGATCAAAATTTATATTTGCTCTGTGCAGGCAGCAGTCTCAAGCATCAAAGCTTCTGTTTCAACACTGTGCCAAAAGCCATAAAGTTTAAGGCTTGACCAAGCATTGATTCAGCACTAAAGCAGAAGCCCGGACTCTAGAGACTACTGAATAGCTGGATTAAATAAACACTTTAAAATACCTCTAGCACTGCTAATAAAAACTGGGTCTAAAGAAATGCATAGATGAACCTTTGTTTGCTGAGTAGAGTTTTTATTTTCATGTTTAATAACTATATTCACAATGGAAATTTTTTTTTCTAAAATAACTATAAAAATAATAAAACATTCCCAGTGAGATCCAGGTGCTAAATACAGGTATTTTAAGACATAGGTAAAATTAGGTCTATTTGAGGCTTGTTAACAGGGTTCAAGGGTCCTGTGAACACTTCCTGTCTCTTTTACAGAGAAGAAAGACAAAGATCAGAGGCAGTGAAAGAGCTGAGACACAGACCTGAATATGAGTTACAGCAGCATCCAAGGCAGCAAGCACAGCTTCAATGTTTCAAAGGTTTGAAAGACCAAACAAAACCTAGACGTATTTCCCATGACAAATTCATCTGAGCTTCCTATCAGGCAGACATTAGCTGTGCTGCAATGCCATAGCTACAAGTTTGAGATGCCCAGGGCATGTAGGGCACATGGCCTCTGCCCTCTCCTTATGTAAGCACAGCCCGATCACCAACATCTCCACAAGCAGAAAGACCAGACACAGAGCTGGAAATGCCCTCCACTTCATCCATGGTTTAACTGCACCCTCTGTTTCTCTTAAAACTGCTATCCTGGAGCCATGTGATTCCCTGGAAGTAAAAATTAGTTAAAGGATAGCATTTAAAGCTCTGGAACCAGTTCTACTGGGAGTAAAAGTGTAGCAGGGAAGGCAGTATGTGTTCTTGCAGACTTACAGTGAGGTTTAAAAAATTTCCTTGAGACTAACAAAACAAAAAACAAAAAACAACAAAACAAACAAACAAAACAACAACTCATCATTGTACACGTGGGATTGCGCAGATGATACAGGAATATGAAGACCCTTGCAAGGTCCCAGTGCTGGGACCAGGGCAATACAGAGACAGCACCCAGGGAAGCTCCTCGAGAGGGCAGCTTGGATTGGAAGGGGGAGGGCAGCTGTACATGGCACTGCTTGGGATCATCTGGCTGAGTAGCACAGTCTAGTCCATCTGGAAGAAATAACTAATTATACCCCACCTCTATTTATGTCTAATTTTAACAGCAAATTTCCTAGGATATAAAACATGATCTGTTACCAGTCAGACTCCGTGCTAACGAATGTCAATGAGCACTGTGTTACCCTAATACTAAATGGTTTTGAACGTCTCCATTCAGTGCTTTGGATTTAAAGAACAAATCAAATAAGATCTTCTTGACTAGGCCGTTTTACAAAGGTAGGCATATTTTGAAATTTTTCTCGAGACAGATTTCCCCACAAATATCTGATTAAAATGAGTTATAGTGTGACTAGAGTGAAAACCAAATTTGAAGCTGGGCCACAGAGGAGCTCTCATAGCTCCAGCACAAAAAAGAACGATAATCAAAAGTGCATACTAATACACAGTCAAACAGAGCTACCCAAAAAACCCTAAAAAAGGGTTTTTTTAAGTTGCTTTACCTAATAAACTAATTGACTTGTCTTCTCATAATATTTATTCATTGAGAAAAAACACTTGGTGTCCCTTGCTTAATATTCCCTAGAGATTCCCTGTATTGTCCTGCAAGTGCCAAATTGGGATGTGTATCATTTTTGTTTTCTGTGAGACTGTAACAGGGCTGAGAGCTGACAGAATCTACCTAAAATATTTCCACTCCATCATTAATTCTTTTCTCCCTACTGTCTTCACTATGGCAATTTGATTTAAATTCTTTCCTACTTTCTTTTATCATTGGATTTGACAACTTATAAGGCTTGAACAAGAGATCAGCAAAGAAATTCAATGGAAAGCATGCCAGAGGCAAATACAAGTAAGGCCAAAAAGATGGAGCATAGTTAAAAAATGCTGGCTACTCCTACTCCCATTAGTAAACAGCTGGGTTACTTACAGCCCAAACATACTGCAAGCTGGGGAGGTGCTGCACTGAATGTCCTGCAAAGATGAAATTACAGTAATCAAGTCTCGTGGTCAAAAAATCCAAGGCTGCTCCTCGTAGTTCCCTGTGGGATACAAAAGGGCTCACCACAGCCTACACAAACATCACAAAAAAATCCCCAATGAAACGTCAAAAAACACCCAAACCCTTTGATATCACATCAACATACAGCAAATTTCCAGAGCAAATGTGGGATCAAAAGACTAGTTAAGGTTGCCAGCTCAATGAACTACCTCTGTGCTTCCCTTCTCACTAGGATGGGGAACTGTGGAAGGACTGGATTGCTTCTACAATACCCCTAGCCCGTGCAGGATTCTCTTAGCTGAAGAGAAATAAGCTCCAAAATTTCTTGCACCTTAAATCCTGTAGAGTACCTTTATATTGTCCACAGTGAAAAAAATACTGATGTAGAATAGTCTAGAGTCACAAAATCTATCTTCTGCTTCTAGGTGAGCCACCTAGCTTCACACATACTATGAACACAGGGACTTGTGTGACTTTCTCCTAGGTGCTGCCTACCAGACCCTTTAATGGCACACATGGATGCCCTGAGGCCCCTTCTAAATATCAGAAGTCAGAGCTGGAATCGTCTGGGCCTGCTACTCATAAGTACAGCCCTTGGTAGTGAGTGCTGCTGGGTGGTTGAGAAGGCACCTGACTGCCTTGTATAAAAGCAATGAAAGGCCCTTTCCAGGATGAAATCCCTACCCTAGGGAATCCCTGGTACCTAGGCAGACTTCGGGTAGCAGAATAACGTGGTTTTAGTCAAGTAAGCAAATGAGGAAACATATTTGAAAAGAGAAGGCTTGGGGTCAGCCCATAGCAGAAAACCCTTTTCCTGCATTAAAACTTAAGGGTAATTTGGGGCAGAAATATCCCAGAGAGGACATTTACTCCTGGTCTAGTGTATCTCTGCTTTATCTCCCTCAAGCGGTAGGTAAAACTTCTCCTAATACACCTTTTAAATCCCACAAGCCAGTAAAACCTGAGTATCTCACTGCTGAAGCCTAACAGTAAAAACATTCCTGTTCTCCGAGTATATTTTCCTGTTTCTGCAAAGTTCTAAGATGCTTGTCACAGAGACGTCTCTGCTTGTCACTCACAGCAGAAAATCCTGACTGAGGACAACTTCCTTCATGTCTACGAGAGCAGTACAGCTGCATGGAGAAACGCATGGATAAAGCTGTGCAAGAAGAAGGAACTACACAGAGGGTGAAGCTAACAATCCACGAGAACTGCTGCAGCTTGGACTGCAAGGCTAGCAAACATGCTCAGGAGCCCTGAAAATTACAAAGATCAAAATTAGCCCCCTGGGGCATGTGGTTGGCTACACTGTCTGTTTAAATAAGCTTAAATTTTTAAATTCAGTAAAAGGAGGCACCTTCTGCCATTGTTTAAAAGCATTTCATGCTTTTAAGAAATGTCATTAATTTCTTGGGCCCTGGAATCTGGAACACAAGCACGCAGCACCTCAAAAAGAAAATCAGGGAGTTTGCTTCTCTGCCCAAGACTCTCCGGCCTCATGCCCAAGCTCACAGCAGCCACATCCCTGTTCAGACACAGATCTGTGCTGAAGTCATGCTTTATATGAGAAGACAGTAAACATCTGAAAATGTTTTCTGATAAACTTTTTCTCATTTGGCTGTTGTACAACTACCACATATTTTCATGGCTGAACTGCACAGTATCTCTCTAACTTGGGTTTTATTACTCTAGAAACATCTGGGTGTTGTATTTAGTCGGTGAATCATTCGGGAGCTCTGTTCTTCTGACTAGAAGGCTGGTATTATTAAACCAGATTTTCTTTTCTGGTACAAAACTGCCCTATAGGTCTGACACTTTTGGGCATCTTTAAATCTGTTGAGAGCATCTCCCTGCAAAAGGATCAAGCACCTACTTTAGGGACTTCTGCTCACTCCAGAGGTTCAGTGAGGCCAATGGCCCTTCATCCAGTTCCTGACCTCTCCTCTTCCTCATGATCCCCTCTCCCTTGCCCACCACCCACCCCAGCAGTGAAAGGCCCCACCAGAGCCTTGCCAGAACCATGTGCCCCACAGAGCACCTCAGTGGTCCCTCATTTCCATTTTCTTTCCCATTCTGGGTTACACTGCTCTGTTTTGAACAACCTAAGGGCACCTCATTTACCTGCTCCTTGAGCCAGGGGTACAGTGCAGACAAGGCACCTTTCCCTGTCTGCCCCTGCAGCACAGCCCGGAATTTAATTTCTGCAGGATTCAAGTGCATCTGGGGGATGATGCTGCCCTACAGCAAGAAGCTTGCCACAGCAGGGGAAAAACCCACGTGAAAGGAGCTGAACCTTTGTGGCAGCAGTCTCTGGGTATTATTCTGGTGCCAAAGGCCCCGGGAAGCTCCCAGCTCTCCCTGCACCAGGCTGCAGGCAGCACACGCCTCGTCTTCGATGGTGGGAGATGACAGCAAAAGCAAGGGAAGGTGTCTGCACTCGCCTGGCTGTCCCCAGCATCCACCTCCAAAATACTTCCAAATCTATTCAGTTTCCATTGGCTTACTGAACACAACTCTAACACAACTTCCCAGAGCAGGGAGAAACAAGATTCTTTTAAAAATGGAAACGTCACAATACTTCTGACTTGCAAAAAAACCCAACAAAAAAAATTACCATCAGATATGTTTGTGCAGCAAGCTCATTCTTCCCTTTTTATAAAGCCACAAAAGATATAAAATATAGAACATCCAAGGACCACATGAAAAGAATGTCTGGATCTGTTAAAACATAAAGAAGGCCCTACCAGCCAAGGGCAAAAGTTTAGCAACAATAAAAGTGTCTTTAGGGTTTTGTTTTTTAAATGCATAGAGAGAGGAAAAGAGTTTGTGGTCATGTTTTCCAGCTTTATGTATATTTGTCTATCATTTTAATATAAACAGGGTGTATTTATAAAGCCTGAAGAAATGGGAAACAGATTCACTGGTTTCTAAATGCCAAGAAGTCTCTTCAAAGATGATAAGCAATTAAAGAGGAAAGTCAATCAAACTTTTATGACACTTCTGACCAAGGGTTTTATTTTTATTGCCCAAAATCCAAGGTGACAACAGATACATACAGTAGCTGCACCTACCCGTCCTTCTGTTGTGAGGGGCCTGCCAGCATTCCCAGTAAAATCCCACTTCTGAAAGGAAAATAATGCTTGAATTCACGTACCCTTTGACAGAAGAGTTCTCAGCACTTCTGAATATACTAATACACACAGGAAAGCACATATAGAAATGGATACACATGTCAATTGCCATATGCATCCACAAATACTCTCTTAGAGCAATTCTCCACACAGCCCCTAAGGAAACAGGATCTATTTTCTACAGCAAATACTGAGGGGAGTCCAGAAATCCTTCAGTAGCCCTGAAAAAATTAAGCAGAAATGGAATAAAGTAGGAAAACAGACAATGCAGCTGGTGCGTTATTTTGCACCAGCCCCAAATATTCAGCTTGCATAGTGGTACAGACAATTTTATATTGACAAGGCAGAACTTCAGTTGTCAGGTTTTGACAGGCCATTTTGGTAGTGAAGAAGGTTTGGCTTTTTCCTGGGAGAGGGGGAAGGGGGGAGAGGAACGAAGGTGCTAATTAAAGACATAGTGCATATTATGTGCCCATGAAAAGAGACTCGGAAAGTCTCATTAATGGCTCTTTTGATAAAAGATATCAAAAAATGGTGACTAAAAGACAATGCAGTGGACAGGACTGTGTATTTTACAGAAGAGGGATGCTGCATACTTCAATATGTATGGTTCCCTACCTAAAATAAGCAAGTATAGAAATTTTGAGTGCAATTCATAAAGGATGTCTTTGGAGTTATAAGTCATTAAGTGACTGCAACCTATACATCAAGTAGCCTGAAAACAAAAAGCAGGATAGAGCACAGGAAAATGAGTAAAAAGCTTTTTGAGATAAAACATCTTTTATTTTAATTTACTTAAAACAAACACAGAAACAAAAAAAATCTTGTGATAACACAGTTGCTGGTACTGACCTGGAGGTCGGGGACAGTCCCACTGTACCACCTGTAGCTGAGACACAAATACACCCTCCCTGTATTTATCCCTTTACTTTGAGCTGGAAATCAGCTCGAGCCACAGAAACCCAGCTACATACCATAGTACATAGGAACTGGGGGAAAGTTAGGGAAAGGCTGCTTTCAGCCAGAATATGTCATTCTATACAAAGAATGTTTCTGTATGACAAGGGTTGATTGTTAAAATATTAATTTTTGTGGCGTTTTTCTTCTTTGCCACAAACTAGACGAGAGAGGATCGGAAAACACTTGCTGAAGTGTTACTCAAGTGAGGCTCCAGAGACCTGGCAGCTGGAGCATCCCACACTGCAGCTCACCTTCTGGCTGGCTGAGCACCCCTTGTCCTGCCTGCTCCCACATCACACAGGCACCACCACATCTTACTGCCTCTCCTGGCGTTGCAGGGAAAGCGAGATCTGAGTTTTCCAACCCTTTCTGAAAAACCATTTAAATGGGTCAGTTCTAAAGTACTCAAAATGGCTTGGTTCACTGTGCAGTTATTTTTTTCTCGCCTCCTTCAACTTGCTAGCTCTTGAGAGCTACCTGCTAGAATGCAAAAATTCTCTGCTTTTTCCTTCATCACTTGGGGTGAGCATTCTTGAGGGACTGAAGTGTCTACATTTTGTTCAGTTTTGGCATAGATGCTCTGAGCTCCATTTTATCCATCAGATGAAATTCATCCTGGTGTAAATGCAGAGTAAATCCCAAGCAACTCCAGTAAATCACTGAATTTACTCCAAAATTATACAACATGTAGGATTTGACCTTGAAAGTGCAACAGGCTTTCCTTCCAGACAAGCTAAGCCCCAGTTCCTTCTCATCCCATCAGTTAGAGCAGCCACCTGTACCCTACCCACACAAACCCAAAAACCCACAGGCAGCAGAGCACTGAGCCTCTGGCACAGTTTGCTAGAGATGAACACAGCAAAAAGGCAACAAACAATTATAGCTATAGAGGAACATGAGGCAGGGGGTATCTTTTGTTATGCTGGTTTTATTGTAAGCTACAAGTGATTTGTTGGTTGGTTTTTTTTTTTTTCATGTAGGCTCACACATCCCGCTGCCCTACATGGGACACGTTCATGTGCATTTATGGACTGAAGGGCCCTCAGGAACAGTCAAGTTATCAAATAGCTCATGTCTCATAGAAGTGTTCGAGCCAGAGCATTTCTACTCCCTCCCTTGGTGCTCGGTTTGATTCTGGAAGGCAGAATAAGTCAAGTATAATGTGACGTGAAAAGTACAGGAGGGTATCAGCAATGAACTGATAAAGCAGACTGTCTTTTCTCTTAAACACCAGGAGACTGCTCAACATTAGTCAAGCAGAATTAATAATTCACATTGAGTAATCTGGAAAATTAGATCTCCTTCTGACTATGCCTCCAAGCAGCTTACAATTTGGTTTTATTCATTATTCTTGGAAACATCTATGAATAATTTTTGGTCCACTTGAATTTCTGCGGGAAGCTAATTCAGAAAGGGGAATGAGCACAGCTTTGGCCAATACAGTCCATTTTTTTGTTCATTTTTTGCATGTAGTGGTCATCTGACTATACTGTCAATGCTGAAGTATTTGTTTGGCTCCCCAGAAACTGCTCCTTTTTTTCCACTAAGAAGGTAAAACGTGTAACATTTTCATATTTGGTCTGAAGTACCACAACAATAATATATGGTTGTTTTCTATACTTGTTTCAAATATTATTTAGCAGGAAGAGGAAGGTGGAAGAAGACAGAGGAAAAGCAGTTTATTTTATGGCAGCCAAACCTGATACCATCTGGCCTTTCTTGGTGTCCCCCCTCCCAGGAGGGGCTTGCACAGAGCAGAGCTGATCCCTGCTGCTCCCCACTTCCCAGCTCTGCAGGCTGGAGCAGTCAGCACCAGCTGAAGGGAAGAGCAGGAGGGAGCCTGCCAGCTCTTTCAAAGCACAAGGATCAGCATCTAAATGAATGGGTCACACATGAAACTTCATTCTCTGCCTGAAGCCCAGCCTAGAAGCAATATCTCTGGCCTGATGTGAGTGACAACATCTCCAGCTTTTGCTCAGTCGGGCTGCTACTGCATTCTTGCCTCTTTTCTCTGAGGACTTGGCTGTCCCTTGCATACCAGAGTGTTTTAATGTGGAAAATTGACCATGCTCAAAACCAGACTGAAGGCCCAGGAATTAACAGAACAAGCAAGAAAAATGAATTGCCTTGAGTCTAAACATGACTCAGGTTGGGTTTCTGGCCACAGATTAAGAAATACTGGAGGAGGGAAAACTGCAGGCTGCACTTTTCTAGAAGATTTTGTAAAAACCTCAACAAGCACATGCCAGAGATGGAGTACACACGATTGATTCCACGTTCTTACAGAAGACAAGAAGATCTCTCAAGGTCATTCCTGCTCTATATTTCCAGGATTTTAAAACCCACCAGCATAAAGGTTCAGGGCAATACAGAGCTGGTGGCAAATTGCATCATCCAACATTTTGATTTCACTAATGAAAACCAGCACAACCAGCACTACTGATGGAATCAGCTGAATTTTGAACTTCCTTGCTTTTCTGGGATTAGTGAGACCCATAACACTTCTTCAAACATTTTTTTTTCCTTATGGTTAAATTTTTTATATCATACTTATCATCAGGGAGCTCCTAGAAATAATAGCAAACATGCGTGCATGAGGGTCACACAACTGCTAAAATGTTAATGTCATGTATTCTCTCTGGATTCTGCAGTTCTCGTGACTTAAGAAGTCTGTACTTCTGCAGACAACAATGGGGGAAAGTTTCTAGAACTCTACTAATTATTCTAAAGTAAGGAGATAGTGTATTTTTCATTAGCTGCAAAGATATAAAACCCTGGAGACACTAAAAGACAGCCACTGCCAGTTTGGAAATTCAAGTACCAACTAAGCTTTTCCTTAAAATATTTGGCATTTCTACTGCTGAGCAGCTTTTGGTTTCATATCATCTGAAGCCCTCAGCTTCCCACTAAAGCATGTTTCTGCATGCAATGCCAGACAGCAACAAACCGGAGCTTTCTGTTGGCTGTGAGGAGCTGTGCCGACCACGTAAGTGAGTTTCCTGAGCACAGACTGCCTGAGCAGCTAAATACACCCCACTGATGATACCTCTTCCCCTCTCCAATCCTTTCCTGGGTGACAGCAATTAACCAGTGGTTCCGAGGAAGTTGGTGAAAGTTTCTCCATCAGGGACCTTCACCTCTCTCAGGGCAGCCATGGAGCCCACAAAGCAACACCCACTGCTCTAAGGACTAGTGAATAGGGAAAGAGGAAGAAGGGGGAGAAAAACAAGGGGGAAATTGTTAAAGTCTCTGACTTCCTAAGCTCCGAGCAGCAGAAGACAAGCTGCTCACCACCCACAGTCACAACAAGAGTGCCTCTCAGCTCAGCATCCAAACAGGCAGCCAAGCAGCTGCCAGTGGCACCACAGAAGGGGAAGGGAGCACATTGAGGAACTGCACATTGTGGGATGAAACACTGTCCACCACCTACATACGATGCCCTCCAGCTCTTAAAACAAAAATAAAACCCAATGCCCAAGCAGTCCATATCCACCTTCCTAGTGCCAGTCATAATTTTATAGACATCACCTCCTCAGGACCACCACAGCTTTTAATTAATTTCTTTCATTTTAATGTTTATTAACAGTCAGGATCAAAACTCATCTCTAGGCATGTTTCTATTAATATAACTAGACATGAAGTTGGTTAAAAATTCCTCAGGTTTTACTAACAATCATACATAGGCACAAAAAGTGAACAAAATGAACATTTGGCAGTATTTGTGCTGCCCAAATTGAAATCAGTCTGCCCAGGCTGCACCTTCAGGCAATGGGGAAGGCTGGGATCCACTGGATGTAAACACGAAGTGCCTAAACCAGAGAAAATGTCCTTTGAGGAAAGTCTCTGCTTTCCTTCAGCCTTATAAGAAATGTTTGAAGTCAGTCACTGTGAAACTCCCCAAAATCACACCCGCACTCCCCCCCACCCCGCTGCCCAAGGCTTTGTAATTTTTTACTTGTATCTTTACTAAACAAATGGGAATATAGGGGTCCATTTCTGAAGCCAACCAGTACAAAGATCATTATTCTCTTCCTATCCACATCCTTCCAATGCCTTTGCTTTTTTTCTGCTGATAAAAGTGAAATTATTTTGGTTTTGTAACAGAAGGAAAAGAGAAAAATTAAACCAATGCAGAAGCTCACCACATAATTTTTTCCAGCAAATCAAAGCTATTTTTTTCAATTAAAAAATGTTTTGATGAAAAATTACAACCACTTTTCAGTGAAGTGGCTTTATAGCTTCCCTTAATCTTACAGAGACACCCACATAGAGGCTGCACTGTTTAACCAGCTGTAGCATCTCCTCTACAGTCCCACTCTGCAGAGCTCCTTGCTGAGAAGTGAAGATATTTATAGCCTGGATTCCCAGAAGGGAAATCTCTAAGGTGCCGCTAATTACTTCTCCTAATGCACTGTTAATAAAAAGGGGAAACACATCTTATCTTGTGAATAACAGCTTTGCTGCTGTTTGCCATAGGAAGTAGGATATCCCACAAGTGTAACTCCAGGAATGAATTCCATGGCCAAAATGTGGATCTCCTCCAGGGGTTTCCCTTCAGCAGGAGGATCTGGTTGCCGTGTTTGTGGGGAGCAGCAATGACCACATTTGCCTGCACCCCAGAGTAAGAGCTCCTTATTACCCCTGTGCCCTACATCTGGTTCTACAAAGAGAAAATCCAAGATTTGTTATTGGAAGGAGCCCTGCTGCACCCAGGGTAGGTGCTCAGACAGGCTGACAGACAGTTCTCAAGAGAGAGTTGCAATAAGTCCCACTATGATTCCCTTTGGCCTGGACACTTTCACAGGTATTTGACCCAAGAAATTAATCACTGAAGTAGAATCCTATCTTCATCTCCAATAGCACATGGCTTGTGACAGTCCCCCAGTAAGCAAAAGTACTTACACTTCCACTGAGAAAGAACTGGCAAGCCACAGTCTCAATAAAATGTATAGAAAGCATCATCAAATAATAACAACCTATGTGCTCAGGGACATTTCAGTGAATAAGTGGTTACGTGCTGGAGAAACAGTGAATATATAGTAAATAAATTCTTCTGGACAGAGGTAGGGGATAGATTGGAGTCTTACTATCCTGAGCCATAGAGACAGGAGCCTTTGCAAATTTTCCAGTTCCTGCACTAAACTACTTAAGTCCCCAACGGTCCCGTTAAAATGCCCACCACAAATCAGCTTTGCTCACCATCTTCTCTCAGTCCCTTTCAGAATCAGTGGCTGTCACCCAGTAGACCCCTGCCCCTGCAGGCACTCTCTGTCTCACTCTGTAAGAGATATAGTGTCTCGTTGTTGCCAGGAAGGCAGCCATTAGTTAGCGTTCTGCCATGGCTCAAACGGCTACCCCGTGCTCATCTTTTTACATGAAGTAGAAATTCACGGGGGTGAGCATCTGGACAAGTACATTCACAAGAGCTATGGAATAAGGAGTGAGAATTTCGAAAGAAAGCAAGATACTTGCTAAACTCTTATGACCTTGCAATGCTGTTGCTAAGTGTCATTAAAGATGCGTTTGAAAAGCATACCTGTGCCTACCTCTACCTCCAACCTTGTCTGAGTTAACTAGCTGTTAACCAACAGCACTGGAAGCCTGATGGGCACACTCAAATTACAAAAAGACAGGCAACAGTACTGGAAAAGTCTGTCTTCATGAAGGAAAAATATTTCAGGGGAAAAAAATTCGCAATACCATTTAAAAAATTGGGATTTTGATGTCTAAATACAATGGTTTTCACCTGCCACAGTTTTAGGGTGGGGAGAGGAAGTTACTTACACCACGCAAATATAGCATGGTGAATAAAAATAATAATAATATATGATAAATTCAAGCCACATTCATGTTTGGCAGCTTTCTCATCATGCCAAGAATTTATCCAACGCCCCTTTTATTTATGATGAAACAAAAGTGACATAACACTTTGTCATGAAAGAATGCTGTAAATGATGCTTTTTTAATTATATACACTGTTGTTCTTGAAACAACTCTCCAGTAATTTATGTTTATAGTCCTACACATGCTGCAGAAGTGGATATAAAATGCAGCTGTGGTCAACAACCATGTGATTTCAGTCTGATGCTAGCTCAACATTAAGCCTGGAAGAAGAAAGAGGGAGCACATACTCCAAGTGCTTTTCCCCATCCTCAATTTTTGCAATGTTATTGAAGCATTGGCCTACCAAAACCCAGATGTTTACAGTCAGTCAGGCTATGAAAAAGGAGCCAAATCTCAACACTGATGTGTCTCTCCAGCAGACGAAGAACAAAAGCAGAAAATCCTGTTTTCTACTGAAAATTTGGGGAATACTTGTACATGATATTGTCTTTCCAGTATCTCAGAGCACCACTGGGACTGAGTGATCCCTCTTACCTACAGGGGGACCTTTAGGTTGCCTCAAGAGCCTAAGATGTCAATAATAGCAGCTAGGTCTGTCTCTGCTTTCCATCTCCTACTCATTTTGCCTAGCTCCTCGAATGTTGTTGAAGCTAACATTCATAGACTTCTGAAAATTACTATTTTTACGCTTCGCTGTAGTCAGCATACACAAGAACACAGCCAATGATATGGAAGCATTTTCTGCTATTTGGGGCCCTCAGAAAATACTTGAGTTTGCAGTGCTAATAAGAATGAATTCCACCTCCCCTTTGTTCTGGCCATCCGTTCCAATAGAGCCACTGAGCTTTATTCACCACGAATGTAAGTGTCAAAGCAATGAATTGTCAAGGCCTTCAAGGTTGGGAAATAAGGGTATCAAGGATGTGAAAGTTCAGACATGCAAGAGGTGTAAGATACCAGCACACCTTTCCACTGAGCCCAGCCAGTTCATGTAACTGAATCCATTGGAGCAGAGCACCAGAGACAGTCAACTGCACAGTGCAGAAACCAAAAAAGGATCAAGGCTGCAGTGAACTGTGTCCATATAGCAACTGCGAGGTAAGATATTAAAGGAGATACAAGCATAGAGACACAAACAGAAGCTTATGTGTTACTTCAGAGAACAGTGAAGGGCCACTGAGAACTGTTTGTACTTATACAGGCTTAAAATAACACAAAATGCTAAGAAGATGATCAAAGAAGAAGCAGGCTTATCCAAAAATGGACAAATATGTATTCTGCTCTTTGTTTATAGTGGTATTTAACATACAAATATTTTTCACTTTCTGGGTTTTTACCTGCCCTGCATTCTACTTTCCACATTTATAAACTTAATACCTCACTTCTTCCTGAAATTCAGAACCTTGCTGGGTCCAGAAGTCTCCAGAGTTACAGGCCAAATTCAGTTCTGCTCAAACACAGCTACGTTAGGATCAGGGATGAATCCTCTGTGTCTTGCTAAACAAAGCGTGCAGCCCATGAATGATGAACCTCTATCTTTTTCCTCTGGCTTGCTTTCAACATACAAGTTTGGTCCACTCCTCAAGATTTCTGACTTTCAAATAAAATCATCCTTTGAGTTCAGATGATTAGGAGAGCCAAAAGGCATTGTTTTAGTTTTTGCTACATTTAAAACCAGTTTGTTTTCCTTGAACCAGTCTGTCAAAGTCTTTTTGCAGTTCAGGCGTTATGTGAGAAACAGATTTGCCATTAAAATGCACAGTCGTGCCATCTGTATAAAAATGTATAGCACAGTAATGACATAGCCTTGCAAAATCATTAATAAAAAGAAAAAAACAGGAATGACTGACACTACTCAACTCAGGGAGGGGGGAGGATAGAGGGGAGAGACATTGACACCTTTGACTGACAAAGGGGGGAAGAGACAGCCCTGTGAAGAGAAACAGATTGATGCTTCTCCCAGATTCTTTGTCTTCCTGACAGAGTATGGGCAGCAGCACAGGCCACCTACTTGCTGCGCTAACGCCTGCAGCACGTTAGGCCAAAAGCTTTGGTGAAGTTAGCTAAGAAAGATTTCCACTACATTTTCATTTATTTTGGGTATGCTTGCATGAACTCCTTATTAAATGCCTGCTCAGAAATCCCATTTCACCAGAGCTGTTCCTCTGCAGCCCGGCACAGGCGGGTGCCCCACATTCGGTCCCTCTGCAGCTCTCCCCAGCCAGGCTGTCAGCGCCTCGTGCTGCCCAGGGAGCCTTCCCCTGACAACCCACCCGCCTGCAACACCCCTGATTCTGGATCTTTGTACAGCCTGGGCCAAACCCCAAGGGCTGACAACTCCCCTGCCCTGCTGCTTCCCAACTGGATTGCTACCTGCATACCCCTGCTTCTCCAGTCGTCCTGCTCACACTGGAGCTTTCTTGTTTAAATGCTGGTGGGCACCCAGCTCTTTTCACTCCCAGGCAGAGGCAGCATTATAATGGTCACATCCTTTAGGTTCACCCTTACTGAGACCACACCGTGAGCTGAGGGAACAAGCAGCAGCAGTAATGCAGAGCTCCCTCAGTGGCCTGGCAAAGGAGCACTGGCTGCTGGCAGCCCTCTCGTCACACCTATTCGATAGAATTTAGGTTCAGGGTTGACGCGTGTTGGTCCCACCTCATTCTGACAAGCCAGCAGGATACTGTGATTCACAGAGGGAGACGTGTGAGTCTTCCAAAAATATGCCTGGAAGGAAAGAACTGATGAGGGCATCTGAAAAAGACGCACATATGGTTTTTCTGATGGCTAAATAGCAACCAGTTCTTTAGACTTTTCCTCAGGTCACACAGGTGAATGTTTTCCCTAGGCTGAAGCTTTCTAAAAATATCATGGAAAAGATTCATTTTTGGCTATGTTGAGTTTAACAAGTGTCCCTTAAGCTTTGTTTACCCATCATCTTGTCAACGTGGCATATGCATCTCTTTGCTATCAACTACGTGCTCCACCCTTTGCGTCTGGCTGAGTGCTGAGAGCCGACTGCAGCCCACAGCCTCTGAACAGTCCTGGGGCACAGTCCAGGTCTCTTGACAAATCCAGGAACATGTGCTGAAATTGCAAAAGCATCAAAACAATAAAAGCCAGAAGAACATCTTTACAAGGTATTTGCTAGCATTCACCCCAGGGACTTCACTATCATTTCAGAGAAAACATTGTAATTGTGGTAGAATTATAGATTACAGTTTTACTCAGACTTCCTAAAGTTAACCTCTACCATTACAGACCTAAATTTGGAGCAGCCCATTGTGCCACTTGGAGGAAAGCCACTAGTTCAGCACTAGCAACTTCAGTCGTATAAAAAGAACTTTTTTAATGATGATTCGTGTTTCATAAGCATTGCACTATTTTTAGCAATATGAGAAAGTAAAGCGTGCCTCCTTTTAAATCTGGCTTTTACTGCACCCTGTAATTTATGGTGATATAATAAGTAATTTGAAAATAAAGGTTTGAGACAACATTTTAGCATTAGTGTTTTTAAGACAAAACAAACATTCAAAATAAAACCTAAACCACAGCAATGAAATCTATCATTAAATGCCTACTTTCTGCTAAATTTGTAGCTATGGCAGCTTAAATCTCAAACATTTGTTGTGACCTCTTGTTAAGTAAAAATAATATTATTATTCATAGTGGTTCAAGACCAATATAGGGTATTATTTCATCCTAGCCTTAAATATTCATGGAATTACATAGTGTATCTTTAAAAATTGTATTAATTACTCTTTGTTGAGTCCAAGTGACTGCTGGTTTTCAGAAAGAAATGTGTATCACCTCATTGTATTTGCTTTATTTGTGAAGACTAGCACTTTTTAGGCTCATTTATGCATAATACATCAGATGTGACCTGTTTAATCAATGCCAAAGTTCTTCTGAATTAGTATCTCTGTGAGAGTTTCAAACACAAAGGCTTTTGACTGCTCATGGAAAAATTCAGACACACTTTTTCTCTTGTTCACTGTGCAAAAGCTGCTACTGTACCGTGGTGCCAAAACTCAAAGTTAGACTGCAGTGAATAATACATGCCAAGCAGTTCAACCCAGTACATTAAGTCTCTCAGACAGCACTTATGTCCCACCAAAGAGAACCTCACATGTCCCCATTTATCACACAGTTATTTTTCTGAGATAAGGGGAGTCCCCTCTGCATGGAAACTGGCCCTGGTATGGACACAGGCAGTTCTCCCTGCCAACACACTTAACAAAAGCCACTTCTCTGCCTCCATTTCTGTTTTCACCTGGCATTAATATAACTTAGGAATTGCATGACTTGGTCATTAAGAGAAGTGTTCGCTTACCTTGACTTTAAGGAATTGACGTGTCATATTGAAAAGTTTTCCAGAAACCACTACGTAAGACTTCCAACTGCTATGCATTTTCAAGGCCAAGCACCATAGAGACTGGCTGAACACCAGAGACCTTCTTCAGGCAAAGAAGGGAATTTGTAGGTGGTGAAGTTTACCAATTGTTTTCCTCCTATGACTTCTAAAAAAGGTAGCATTTAGAGAAGAAGAAAGAGAAGGGATTTTGCCTTGAAATCTTCGTATCTTTTGAGCTTCAGACTCATATATCGAAGTATTGCTCCCTTCATTCTTCAAATCCATCACAGACCTGTAGCATGAACAGTACAACAAGTACAAATCACGTCTGTAGCTAAGCATGAGCTCCAACTTTAATTTGCATGCACATCTCATTGGGAGAAGAAGGGTTTTCCTGTTAGAAAAACAAACTACTTGATTTCGAGAAGCCAGAGAAAAGTGATCGTGTATTTTGGAGGGCAGCTAGAGTCTGATCTACCAACCAGATCCAAAACTGGCAAGCAAACTCAAATTTTAAAACAGGCCAACAAAACAGAAATGGCTATCTAAGCATTGATACAACATTTTACATTTTACACAAGCAGAAGATCACTTTAGGCTCAAAATTAACATTTAGCCATTGAAATCCTTCTCTGAACTCCAAAACTTTCTGGGGCTCTTGTCAAACCCAGTCTGACAGGTCAGAGTACCTAGACCTAGAAAACTGGATTCACACGTTTGTGGCTTAAGATCCTCAGTCCGCCTCTCGAGCAGCACATGTGAGCTCTACAGCAGAAAAGGCAAAGATTGACATTCTCTCTGGGTTCACATCCATACCAGCTTGCTGACTTCTGTGTGGCTTGGCAGGTGCAAACAAGAGAGTTTATCTCTTGCTCTTTATTTCTTGACTCCATAAAGAAGTCAAGAAGTAAACTCCTTTTTGTTGCTGTTTTAGACCAAGAAAAATAGGCACATTTAAAGAAAGAAAAAAAACTTTAATAATTTTTGTTTTCTTTTCAACCATTAAGTAAATGACTCATGTAAATCATAAGCTGAAACTTTGAAATTGATAGAATTGAAGATCAGTATCTTTAGCATGGCTTTTTGTGCCATACAAAATAAAATTTGTACCCACTCATAGTATTTTTGTCTGATTCTTAAACATGTTTTTGACTTTGATATCACTGGCACTGAGTCTGGGTAGTTTTTTCCTGGTAACAATTTTTCCATAACATAAATATGAATTGATGAGAATTTTGTGAGAATGGTAAAAAAGGAGAAGTAGAAAAGGCAAAGAAAGAGAGAGAAAATCCATGTTAAGGTAAATTCATTCTCAAGAGCCAATGAGAGCTTCAAGTTTGTGCCCACTGACACCAAGCTCGTGCTCTCTGTCTCTGTGGAAGAGCTGGGTGCAGGGGCGAGCAGGTGCAATAAATGATGCCACACACAGACTGGCATGACTTACAGAGGTGACAGTGCTGGAGATTGCCAACCTGAACAAGCAGCCTCAACGGACAGAGAAGCAGGAGCAGCAGCATTTCTCACTGAGGTAGCTGCACAAAAGTTTTCAGGTACCAGGCTGACGTTAACGCAGTGGCAGAGCACCTGTCCTCCCCTTTTCCAGGTGTGTTAGCATTTATGGAACACTTAAGCTTTGGGAGGAAAAGGTTAAGAGGTCTCTGTTCCTCCTAGCTCTTTCCTGTCCCTCTTCTTGAAATCTGTGGAACTCGTCATATTTATAAATGTTTTTTTCTTTAACTAAATACAGCCTTTGGGAGAAAAGAAAGCTTTTACAGAAAATGGTAATGAACTTCACAAAAATGTGGGTTTCATGGGGAAAATAAATGTTTCCTTTCATAAATCAAAAATCCTATTTAAGCTGTCATTGTAGTAGTACTTGTTAAACTGGGAGAAGATACAGAAAATTCTCAAACATATTGATATCATTTAAAAACAAACAGGGTGAACAGAAAGGGAACCAATTCATTTTTAACTTTCATAAAAAAACACAATTTCAAAAACACTGTAGATGTTCATGAAAATAGATTTTCATTTACTATCAGCTCTAGAGGCTAAAACCATGTACTTATTCTCTTTTGAGTCTCACGTAATCTACTAATCCACATTTCAAACAAAAAGAAACGGCAAAATGCATTCATAAACACAAGTGCCAATATGCACGTGTCTGAAAAAAGCTAGTAATTTAAGACTCTTAAGACTCTTAAGTGTTCCCCAAAGAATGTTATTAAAAATTGTTGCAAGAAAAATAATGTTAGTAAACACCTTTATGATGAAATAATTGTGTGGAAGGCACTGTCACCTAAGAACATGGACCTGCAGCCAAGGACAATTGCTTTACTATGCTTAATTCATTTATGAAACATGAGGTGTCAGTTTTATGTGGTTTGGCTAAGACTGGTGTGGATTTTTTCAAAAAATTCTACTTACAAGGCTAATGGATTATAATATATATTGCCTCAGATTGCATTCCATAACACATACTTTATACAGAGGATGTATGATGTATTCAAGGCTTGCTTTCCCCATGAATCGATGGATCAACAAACATCTCCCTGTTGTGTAAGATACTGTTGTCTGGTTGCATTTAAGAAAAGATTATTTGCTCAGAGCATTGTGAAGTTATGGGAGGAGGAGGAGGTACACTAGCCAAGGAATCCTTTTGTGACAATTCAAGAAAACAGACAATCATCAAACCAAAGCCTTGCCAGGCATGGAAGTTCACAGGTTCGGAGCCTCCAGTGCACTTCAAGTCATCTCCTACACAGAGTACAATGCATAACAGAAGCATGCTCAAAACACAGCGCAGTTTGAAGGACATAAGAGGCCTTTTCTACTTTTTTGGATCAAGCTCAGCCTAGGAACATAAGCCCTCGAACTAGTATTGTTTAATGGCTGCAGCATGCTGTACTTGCCTTGGATGAGTAGGGAGACCCAAAGACGGGGCTTGTAATTTCTCCAGAATCCCTCATGCTGTGCTGTTCTCAAGCCTCAGGGCACTCTACTATAATTATCAAAGCTGAACCACACACTCTGCCAGGCTGCCAGCCCTTCCACTGCCATGGCACAGATACTGGAAGCCCTTGTGGTACCTGGTTCTGCTCTAAACTGTAAAGCAAGGCTGACTCCCTGGAAACCCAGGAGCCAGAAGGTGAGAGAACAATGTCTAAGAGAAGATTCACTGTCAAGCATTCATCCAGACCCGATCTGTACATCCCCAAGCAGATCAGCACAACTGACTGTCTTCCACAAATGAATTTGGTATCTGCGTGTGCATTGCCTGTGACCGTGCGCGTCATTCACTCTGCAGCTGCCAGTCACACGGGGTACAGATCATGGTGACCACCCAAGGAGGCTCGGGAGTCCATTTCCCGATCCAGCCTGACCTCTGAAGGAGGCCCCTTTCACGACCTAACCACTCACTTCTACTCTGGCACACATTCCTCCCAGTGGCCTCTGGCTGCACTTGCTCCCCTAAGACGGCTGAGGGACTGCATTCACTTAAACTAGACATGCAGGTAAATTCCTGCAGCAGACTCAGCAGACTCACCCAGCTACACTTGCTGTAGGCTTCTCAACTCTCCCTAGTTCAGCAGTGCCCTATTTTAGTTTTCAGCTGTTGGCTCAAAGGGAGCAGCGGAAGAGAGTGCAGGTCGTGTGATCTCCTGTGACAGGGACGCAGAAATCATGAGCCTAAGTGAGCACTAACAGGCACAGATTGCCTGCAAAGGGGACCGTGTGATGGCAGCAAGCTGCCCAGCAATCAGACTCCTCTCTACAGGAGGGCAAACGTTTTGGGGGAAGATAAATACACACACCTGCAAACCTGGCCATGCACAAGGAAAAGCAGAGTCCTGCTGACCCCAAGGAGGCCCCTGCAAGTTGTGGGGCACCACCTACTTCTGTACCAGCAAAGCTCCATATGGATATCAGGGCAGGGGAAAGTACTCCATCCTCAGATAGTCTTTTAAAACTGTAAATCACTTTTCTCTCTCAAAGTAATTTCAGAGCTATTGTGTAATAGAGAGGGAGAAAAAAAAAACCAACCCTTTTCTTTTCCTAAAAAGAAGGCTTTCGCACCACCTACAATCCAGGATTAAACTTCAGAGGCAGTTACACAAAGAAAATGATTTCTGTAAAGAAATCAATCAATCATTCGTCAAGTGTGGGTTCAGCACCTCTGAAAACCAGGCCGTTTCTCAGGTACATGAAGATATGAGATCTTTATTTAAACCACCCTCAAACTGTTTCACTCAAATCTCAGAAAACTGTGACCTAAATGCTTTAAAAGAGCTTAGATTTCAATACTAACCTCTCTGGGGCTGAAACCACCACTCCTGAGAATCTCCAGCTCACCTTTCCTTCCAAAGTCCATGTGAAAGGGAAAACCACTGCCCATGTACAAGCCAGACAGCTCTCACTGCATCAACTGCACCAGGGGCTACAGGGCTTGGTGTTACTTACAGCCATCTTACAGCTCTCATACTGGAAGCTTTCAGAAATCTAAATACTCAGAAAAAGGGCCTTTGACATACTGCCCTCTGTCCTTCACTTTCATTAACCTTTTGGTTTACATATTGTAAAGCCTTATAAGTTGTTATAATTAACTGTCTGTAACAAAGTGATCCAAAGTAAGGCTGGTATTCGTAAACTTTTAGGAGTTCATTGTTTTGTAGGCATGGTCAGAGCTCCTGAACAGTTAGACCCCACTTTTATCCATATTTTGTTATTTTTTATTGTATGTACACAAGCAGAGTAGGTTGGACTGATCAGTCGACACCTGCAGTACATTGTGAGCAACTGAAGATAACATCACCTTACCTGGAATGACATCAGTCCTTTGCAATAAAGATATTCGAACTCTTAAATGCTTAATGGTACACTGAGGCAAACAGTCCATGGAAATAATTTTATGGTTCAGACCAAAGGATCAAATCAAAGCATTTCACCAATTTCAATAGACGTTATTTAGAAGTCTCTGTTGCACCTGATGGTCTTAAAGCAGGGAGAGGGCTATAAGGCAAGAGGTAACACTAGTGCTATCATAGGCACTTCTGAAGTGCAGCTCCAGCTCCCACGTGAGGCAGGGCCAGGCCAGGCCTCAGCAGGGAAGCAGGAGCAAGCTCCCATGAGCGTGGGGACAGTGCTCCATGGTGCCCTCCCAGGCGGTTGCCCTTATTCACCTCAGGGTGCGAAGGAACTGGCAGTCAGCTGCAAAAGCAGCTCTGGAAAACACCTGCAAGTTCCCTCCCAGCGGAAGCACAGCCCCTTCGGGTGGCTTTGCCCCTCACTGCTCTCCCCGCAGCAGCCAACCTGTGTATGTGAATCCTGTCTCAAACCTGACGCACGTGGGAATGCCACACATGCACTGCCCTGCCCCGTGCCTGTTGCTTGACTGGGGCTGCATCCAGGAGAGACGGCCTTTCAGCAGGAGCTGCCCAACATCAGACAGGTCTGAGCAGATGGTGATGTGCTCCGCTTCATCCCTGGGCAGAAAAAACATTTTTATTATCAAGCACGGAGTGTTTGGAGTCTCAATATCTGCTGCTCTTTGCTCGGGGCTGCTGACAGCGGTATCACTGGAGGGCTGTGATTTACCACCTTTGTATTTATTTACATTTGTGTCTCAAGAAAAGGGGCAATTTGCCAGATTTGAAAGTGCTTAATCAGATCTGATGGGCAGATTAATTAGTGCAGGTCACAGCACTAGTTGTCTTCCAGTAACATTACTTTTTCTTTTTTTTTTTTTTTTTTTTTTTCTTTTTTGTCAAGGTAAAGCAGGAGGAGGTCAATGCCGCCAGCATGTTTTACATTGTGCTAGTTTAAGTCTTTGTGGGTTTATTTCATTTCCTCTGAGAAAATGAACTTTGCTTCTATTTCTACCATGACAGTATACTCCAAGTAAAATAGTGCAGGCACACACAGAAACTGGAATGTACAAAGACAAAAATCTTTATCTCCCCCTTCCATCCATACTGCTCATAATAATCCTCTTCTCCCTTCCCTTCCTCCCCCCACCATGGTTACTGCCCCTCCAGTATCATCCTCTTGGTATCTTTCCATATTTGAAAAAAAATGTTTTGGACTAAGGAGCATTTTCATTACACATATATACACACACATTTATACAGACATTCATTTTTATATATACATATAAATTATTCTGTAAATACAGAGAGGTGGAGGCAGACACTGTATTTGACTAAATGTTACAGCAGACTGAGCAATTATAAACTCAGCTGGATTATTTTTAATTTTCACCGCCCTGACCAAAATTTGAATGCAGGCAATTATGTACAGACTGACAAACCAGAGAACATAAAGATTAATTTTTTATGGCTACAGAGCCATTTGCACTCCATAACCTTGGGAGTGACACACTGCTGATAATCAGGGAAACACGTTGTTGTCATGCCACCATGGTAAACGTGAAAGGACCTTTTACATCTGTCATGCCACAGAAGGCAGGGGTGGCATATGGAGAGCCAAACCTCCCCAGGGCACCGCTGGGACCACATTACTTTTTGAACAAATGAGAAAAAAGTATTTCCTCCTTTTTCCCTTTACAAAAAGGAGTTAATTGGGACTTCAGAGAGCAAAGGAGGGAACAAATAGTACATGGATTGTACACAGTCACAGCACAAGGGCTCCAGCACCTGGCCTGTGGAATGTCCTCACCACTTACCCATGGCATTGCAGAGGACAGGACTAGACCCTTGTCATTTCCCTAACACAGAACACTGCCATGCACAAAACATTCCTTTACAACTTCTGGGGACTATTAGCAGACATAAGGCCCAAGACACCACCACACAACCAATCAAGATACTGTGAGATGAGTGAATCCAGCAGTTTGCTGCGAAGGTTTTCTAACTTCATTCATTCAAACTTTTTTTAATTAGGCTTATTTTCCTTTCCTCTGGCACTCAGATTTTTTACAGCGTTAAGGGGAGAGGGAAACAGTCTCCAGCACTGTCCAGTATCCCAAGCCATGTGTCCCGACAGGATTTTGATGGTAGCTGTGACCTGTGTCCTCCTGCACCCATTGCTTTCTACAAGTCGCCCTGCAGTGAGCAGCCTGGCAGGAGGCTCCTGCCTGCCCTGAGCAGGAGGGTTAGCTTTCAAGAGGGAAAAACATTTATGAACATGACCAGTGAAGAAAGAGACAGGGTATGGCCCAAAGCAATACAGTTAAGCTCTTCAGGAAGGATATAAATGGATTGATCTTTTTTCCTTCCTTCCTTTTTTTTTTCTTTTATATATCTTCACTCTCACACACACATCCTGAGAAAAAGGAAAAAAAACCCTCCCACAAAAAGAATGACCAGCGCTCTAGAGCCAAACCCATATTCAATAAAACAAGCAGTGAATGTGTTTTTACATTTCCCTATTTACTCTGACTCATTTTACTAAGTAAGTTGAAGATGATAATTTTTATGCCCATTTATGACCACATTTCCAATACACGTGGCACCCTGTAAATCCTACCAGTGCTGCACCCCACCCAGGGCTGTGCTCCAGCTTCCCATACATTCTGTGATTACATTAATGGGGCTCGGGACTGCCACTGCAGGTCAGGCTATGCCAATGTTTCCACTCAAACCCTCTTCTGGATGGGTGTCCCAGAGCATGGATTTGAACTGGGCTTTGCTTCACACATTGGGACAAATTCCCTTCCCTCCATATTATTAAAGGAAACAAACTCCTACAAAAACATATTGCCTGATTTTGATTAAATGAAGATTAAGAAGTTGAGAGGGAGAAGCCCTGCCTTTTGTTTGAACATATATTTGTCTTTAATTATCTCCAAGGATCCCACTGCAGTGGGACAGGTGGTTACAAGATGCTAACTTTTCTCCAACAACATCCCTCATACATGTTCAGTTTCCCACTGCTAAAGCGGATGGCACAGTTTATTCCAGGGCCACCTCCCCTTTTTGCAACTGTAATTTATAACCACAAAACTTGCACCTGTAATTTTAAACCCACGTTTGAACTGTGGGCAAAAGTCAACTAACCCCTGTCATTGCCTTTGTGTGCAGCCAAGTCACAGAATAGGCAGCCACATCCTCTCAACAGAGGGAAAAAATATTGCAGTTACAGCTGGCAAGATGCGCCCTGCCCCATACAAAGGAAAGCAAGCTCTCAGCTATTTTCAGTGACAGTGAAGCTTCTTAGTTCTCTGGTTAGGAGGGAAACCTTCCAAGAAGGGATGTAAGGACAGACTGCTGGCTCAAGCTGCTGGAATGCTCCAACAATAGTGAGGAGAGATTTAAGATGCTGCCTTTAATCAAAAGGGAGTGTTTAGGCTGCAGCTTAATGGTGACAATGTGAATGTCAACATTGTTAACAGTTTCACTGCTGATCTGATTAGCAGGAAAACCCAGTTAGTCCAGGGCTGTGGGCAATTTGAGTAGTTTCCCACCCCTTCACACCCACTCCATCACTTGAATCTAACTTAAAAGAACTGTTAACTTTTATATAAGCCAGATATTTCATAGGCTCATTCCTTCCCCTGGAATGGCAGCAGCTGTTACGTATTTATTTTCAAATAATAATTAAAAAAATAGCTTAAGCAGTCACATCCGTATTAAGTTTCACTGGGCAGGCCCCATCTTTATGTTCTGGGCTTGTACAGCATCTAATTCTATCTGGAAAATAATAATAATAATAAATAACAACTGTGTAAAAGATTGCTGTAGCACGAACTGACACAATGGTCTACTTCAGCTGAGCCTAAATACATTTCCAGTTCCAAACACTGGGCTCTTACCACTGCGTGAGAACACCCCATAGCTCCTTGTCACTATTACAGATCTCACTCCACAAGGCATATTCTTATGCGAAATTTTATTTGAAGAACAAATAACTCCATTCCTGGCACAATACTACCAGAGCAGGCTCCAGCCTACCAGAGGATGCTCTTTAGCTTTACCAGGCCAAGCTCCCCATTACAAAATCACCTTCCACTAACACATACCTGCATTAACATATAGCAACTCTCTAAATCAGCTGTTGCGCTTATATTGCTATGTTACCCAGGACAAACCTTGCATCTTAAAGAGATCATTGTTCCAGATTTTTAAAGCTGGGTCTCTGTTTCTCTCACAGCTGCAGGTCGCAGGTCGCAAATGCGATGGTCCAGGGCAGTAATGCACAAGGAGCAAATCCCCATTCCACTTCACTGGCACCCCAAGAGCTCAGTGTACCCACAGAACTGGTACTGTACCAAACTCAGCTGTCAGGACAAGCTGGGCTTGCACTTGGGTAATTAATAATTTTTTGTGGCCCATATAAAACCTAACTAGCATTTTTATTTTGACCACTCTGAAATAAGGCAAGAACAGCCCTTCTGAATGACGTCTTGTATAGGACAAACCATTTTCCTGCTTCAGGGTCCATGGTTTTTGTTTGCATTGTTCTATGATAGCAATTCCCACTGACTTCAGTGCAAATCATGCATGAAAACAGAATAATTAATCCCCAGAGGCACTATTTTAAAAGCTACATTTTATTTTGGAGGCAGTTCCTTGGTACAAGAAAATCACTGATGCCTGATCAACAAGTAAAGTGCCTTAAATGCTTCAAGACATCACACATACATATGTATGTATGATAAATAGATTGAAAATGAAGAATGAAAGTACATGTCAGTACTTTACAGATAAAAACCTTACAGAGATGTTACAAACTTCAGTCCAGGAAGTACAGTGGAGAGTGGCAAATACACCCACCTATTCTCTATTTAGTTATTGCAAGGGGTTCTCCAACATCTCCACCTGATGCTGGTCACAAACTGCCCTGCAACAAACTTAAAATCACATAGCAAAAGGACTAAATCTCCTAACTATAAAAAGTTCTAAGAGAGAAAAAGAGTTAAGGAAGTTCTCTATGCAGATACTGGGTGAACTCTCTGCTCTACAGAGAGTACAAAAAATGAAATCTGACTCAGGTGAAAAACCCTGCCCTGGATCCAAACCAGCAATCATTTTAATACTCTGAGCACTAACTGAACACAGGAGCATTTGGTACTGCTTGCAAGAGTATGCAGAATCAGCAACTGCAGAGTTAAAATGGCAAATGAAAGGAAACCAGGTCTCCAAAAACTCTGGGCATACCCTGCTCCAACTCAGAACTGTAAATCTATACAGTCCTCATGCCAGGCAACAACCATGTGATTAGTAGTTGTGATCTCTCAGTCAATGAATATTGATTTTAAAGATTCATTAGCTTGGTGTTCATTGGAGCTTTATTGCTTGATCCCATCATCCCCTTCATTTTTTGCCCTGAAGCAACCAGGGCAAACCAATGGTTTGTTTCATTTGCATGCTCCTGTGTCTCAGAAAATGTTTCTGAATTCTACACAGAAAAGATGGCAAAATTTTAAGCAGGAGGAGGGAAAGCACCAAAAGAAGACAACCACCATACCTTCTCGACCACAAATCTAAGGGTAACCTCACAGCTGTAGGACTCTTACATGCAATCTTCCACATACAACTAATCTCCAAATAAGTTTTCTGAAAACCCGAGCAACTGGATGGACTTCTCTTAATAACTGTCTCAGAACTGAGAGCTTCGTTCCAGACCAAAATGAGTAAGAAAAGGTAACATCAGCCTTGCCAGGCTTCCAGATGGGGCAGCCATCCCCTGTCCGTCACTGTGGGGGATGCCTCATTTTACCAGTGTGCCTTGGGTCACAGGCTCAGTCACCCCAGTGCACAGCACACTGAGTATTTGAATACTCTTTGCCAGGAGGGGTTTGCCTTCTTAGGAAAGAGCAAAGGACACATTCAAAAGTTGTGGCTTCTCTAGAGCAGATTTGTCCCTTCTTTTCTGTTGTAGATAAGTTGCACTAGCAAGGCTGGCATTGCCTGAGTTGGGAACACCAACCAAAATCTCTGTGTACAGCAGCTTCAAGGCTACCCCTCTTCTTCCCACAGTACTTTGCCCTACCCTGTCTCAAGGAAGCAAGTGGCATCCCCGCAAACCTTCCAGGTCCTGGCAGCCACAGGCCACAAAGCATTTCGAGGACAAGAGCTTGGGTAAAATTTTCCCAAAAGGAGCCCTTCATAGAGGTACGACATCCCTCTATCTCTGTCTTGGTGCCAGTCCTATGCTGGGGTGGAGCAAGAGCTGCTGCAGTCCCAGTACCACAGCTCCTTTGGGCAACAGCTAAGCAGTTTAGGGGGCACTGTATTCTGTAACAAATTCATAGCAGGAGTTGGGTAACAGTCATCAATACACCACAGTCATGAGATTTTCTTCATTACAGCCAACACCAACATCTGACAATACAGACAGCTGAAGTGTTTGCTCTGGCCCACTGGTGTCACACAGAACAGAATGATGAACTGCAATTTAGCAAGGAATGTGTCTTTGATTGGTTTTAGCAAACTTACAGACTCACTTGGACAACTCACAAAATTCATCCTATATCCTAATAAAAACAGCAGATTTAGAAGGAGCCTCTATCTTCATAGAAAAAGCAAATTAATGCAGAAAAGGGCTGAGACTGTGCCAGGAGTTAGGCCTGGAGCCACCACAGACCCTCAAGCACCATTGCAGCAGGTACCTCATAGAAAAGAGTTCATAGGAGACCTGAAATAAGGAAGGAAGACAAGGGCAGCTTCCACTGCTGTTAGAAAGTGCATGTCCATTATCTGTATTCCACTAACGTGATACAGGATGTGAACTCAGGAAAACCTGCCTACCAAGCAACTCAGACAAACTTACCACACTCCACATGCATGGGACATTAATTTAATAGGTAATAAACTGCAGTAAATTAAATACATCGTTTTCTTATTACCAGGTTTGCACTAAAGCATTACCCTTCCCATCACTATCAGCAGCAGGATGTCTGTCATTATTTAGGAGTAGCACAACCTACCTCAGTAAAAGGCAAACAAAAGCCAAAAGGTACATCTCATTTAATGGGAAGACTTAGTGCTGTGGGAGGAATAGGGCACTTGAGGTGCCCTATTAGGCTGCCAATAAGGTACCAGTGGAGATGGAACAGCACTAGTAGGCAGGCTCCCATTGCCAATGGATACTGTTTACAGAGTGGAGTTTCCTCCCGGGGAGTTCTGATAAAATGATTTTCCACTGGAAAATAGGATGAGAGTATTTGCTCATTTTAAATACACTGAATAGTCATTAAATGGCATGATTGTTTCTGGTGACCTAGACCAGGCTGAAACCAGTGTCCTGGAAACAAGCTGATCTGTGCCACTTCACCAACCTCAAGAAATATCAATCCTTCCTTAAAAAGAAACCACAAAATAAGGAGGAATTTAAATTACGTAACAGTGAGAAATGGAAAACACAGCAATTCAGACATCAGATGGAACAAACCCATACAGGCACCCAGGTTTTTCCAAACAGCTCTACCAAAAAAATTAATTTTTCCTAGGGTATGTTTGTGATGAACTTGAGCATCCACTTGCTGTTCTGCCTTGTTTGATTGTGGTGTTCAACCAGACACCCAAATCTGCCCTGAGACTGCAGTGAACTTCCTCCATCATGTAATCTTCCAGAAGACCAGGTAGAAAATACACACACACACACTGAATCACTCACAGAGGTTCAGTGCATTGTAATGAAGATCAAGGACACCCTGATTACAGCAGCAAAGTGATACTGAACATCTGTTAATGCTGGAGAAGGTACTTCAAAGAACGAGGACAGCTGGACTTCACATTAAATGGAATCGCTAAGTGCTTGTGCGTGAGGCTGCAAGTGGGGCACACGGGCTCCCGACAGTGGAACCAGAAATGGACCCACCCTGCCACGGACAAGGTGACTCCACAGGGAGAATGGCACAAGTTGACATCACATCAGGCCAACAACCCCCCAGCTGCTTTGCTGGGGGGAGCACTCCCTGGGGCATCAGCATCCGCCTGGGCAGTATTTAAATTTTCCCCATTCCCACTTTCCGCGGTGGAAACTTGGTGTCCTCCCCTCCTTCTTCCTCATTCATGAAAAATTGTTCAGCCTGGGGATCAGCTGCATTTCTGTATTTGACACTGTATGTAGCTGGAAACTGAAATTCACACCTTCCTCTTCGCCCTTCCAAGCCTGAAAAAATCTGGATTTTCTTATAGGTTAAAAACTATTTTCACTTCAGCTTAGCACTAATGAAATCATTCATAACTATATTGCTAAATCCTTTTCTTTCAGAAATATAGGGGGAAAAAACCCAAAAACCCTAAGGCAGACCAGACCTCAACATTTACATTTCATGAAAAAATCCAATCTGATTTTGAAGTTTGGCTTTGTTGTCAGTCAGAAAATAAAATATAAAAATAAAACCAATTTCTGTGTCTAACATTGCTGTTGATAATGTTTTCAAAATATTTTGTCTCAAAAGTGGCAAAACAAATACCAAATTTTCAGTGTTTCCTGTAAAATAAATTTAAACTCTATGTGCTTTTATGAGTCAAACTTATTGTGGATGAACAGGTAGAGGAAGGGAGTTGTGAGATAAAAAAATGGTATGAGGAATTGCAAAAAATACTGGAAACCAGACAAAATTACTCAGAATTAAACACCCCTAGTTAACTGTAGTTTCTCTAGAAACTTTATATCAAACATTTATTCAAGTGACAATTTCACACAGAAAGAAAATGGCTTTGTCAAAATCACATTATTGAGTTTTGTAAACAATTCTCTTCAAGCCTGCTATCTGAACACAGTCAAAACAAAATTATTTTGTCAAATATGGTGGGAGAGGGGGGAAGAAAAATCAACATTTTTCCACCTCACAAATATCAACAGCTTACGGGCTCTCGTGGAATGTTTTGAAACTATGGAAAAATGTGGGCCACCTCTAGTTTAAACTCTAAAATGTGCTGTTAGCCCATGCTATCTGGTTAACACACTGCAGCCAGCTTTGACCCAACACACCATGGAAGTGTGACACTGTACAACCGAGCTGTTCTCGAGCTTCCCTGGGAATGCTCGTAGCGCTGCTGATCATCCCAGCCCTAGTGCTGTTACTCATGCTCAAAATGGTGCTGTTTTCTCTAAATCTTCCCCTTTTGTCTTCTTAAATATTCATCCTTGGGGGAGAAAAAAATCCAACCGATCCTTACTCTGTGGAAGATGCAATGCTTTCTTATTTAGCCATTTTTGGTTAAAATGGTAAGATCTTTTGTACGCGGCAGTTCCGTACGCATTCATACAAAAAGAAATATAGAAGTGGACGTACAGTGAGAAGGAAAAAGAAAGAAAGAAAATGAATTACATTTACTGAAGATAAGTCATCGATAAGAAGCACAGAGCACTCGCACTTTTAAAGCAGGATGGAGTCAGATGCAAATAAACTGGCAAAGCTTATTCTGAAAAAGGGCAACCCCCAGCATGCTTGCTGAGGCTGTCAGCGCTCCCTGGCCTGTGCACTCCGGCACAGCCGGCAGCTTGGGCTGGAGCGCGGGGTGAGCCATGGGCTTTGCCAGGAGGCTGTGGGAGCTGCGCTGCCACGCGGGGCCTTCCCGCTCTCCGCGCACAGCTACAGGGACGTGCTGCACACTGCGCCACCAAGCCTTTTGTCTGCTTGCTCTCCTTCAGAGCAACTGCGGCTGCCTCCTCATTCCAGCTCAGGAGCTTGAAGTGATTATAACTTCCTCTAGAAACTTAACTCTCTGACTTTCTGATTTTTAACACCCAAATGGAACACAAATTCATATTATAAGAGTAGCAGAGATTAAATAAGGCAGAATTCATTAATGTGCCAAAAATATGTGCCAATGTGTCTCCAACTAGTTAAAAGACAAATACACAGATTGATTTTTTTTTTCCTCCCAGTACATCCCACATTGCCTATTTCCTAAAACCTTCTGTCAAATGCATAATCGACTGCTATGCCTTCAAAAATAGCACTTTTTTATAATCATTCATCTAGATATTTGGGAGTAGATGTCACACTGTCTGTCATGCCCATGCAAGACTGGGACACGGAAAGTATGGGCATCTCTGCTGAGAACCTGGGCAGGCACCTTGTGCTACCGCACCCTGAGTGGGACAGGGCAGCAGGTGGGAAAAGCTGGCTGGGGGGACATGGCAGAAAGGGCAACCTTGCACCATAGGCTATGCTGGCTGCAAAGTGGGCATCTGCAGCCTTCGCTTCCCCACTTCTTGGCAGGTGGGGAACCAACTCACACATGTCTTCTCAGGTCTATGCTCCTATAAGCAATTCCCCAGAAGCCCTGGAGAGTGGCAGGGCCAATACAAAAGAAAAATATCCACCCAGAATGACTTCTTTCCCGGAGGAAAAACCAAGCAGAAGCAACTTTTCTTTATAGCTGCCAAAAGAGCATGCTAACTTTCCTGCAGAATATTTTAACACACTATTTTGCAAATTCAGTCAGGTTGTCATTACCAGACAAGGTTTCTCTGAACTGACAATCAGCACAGTACTATCTACTATATAGCCAATAAAAGATTCCCATCTCTAAGAAAAAAAAAAACAGTTTTCAATTTTGCAGAGGGGAAAAAACCAACCCACACTAGCCTATTTTACTCATGAGTTCGGTAAAAAAGAAATTCCCCCATGCAAGGAGACCCACATGACGGCAAATCTAGAACAGGATCTCCCAGTACTGTTTTTACAGTATTTGGCCAAGCTTAATCTTGTCCTCTCCTGTGGTACTACTGCTTCCCAAAACCACCACTGCAGGTCGTCGCTGAGATCGCAGACTCTGCTGAAGCCTAAGCTCAGAGGCGATTTCCTACTCAGCTCTGTTGCACAGCATCCCTCCTCTTTCTGGCAAGAAGACTTGACTCCAGCTCTTCAGAGCAGACACATTTCTGGACTGTGCATTTTTATGCAAAACTAGCAAAGCGGTGTTTAACAACTACCTACAAAGCAGAAGGGCCAGAAATGCAGAGAGATAACCTCAAGTTAGGTGAGCAGGAAACTCCTCCCAGTACAGTAGCTAGCAACTAGCAGTGATTTTTCTCCTGTAGTGCTATAAGAATTTACTGTAGGTTTTATACTGCTACCTTGGGGGAGCTGCTTATTGTATCTCATTTCCATTTTTACATTGAAAATGTGGATTGTAAAATTTACTGCATCATACGTGGCATTTAAACTCACAGCCATTAGACTCTTATAACTCTACTAATGCCACTTTTATAGGTGTTGGCCACAGTCCTAGTTTACCATTTCATCAAAGAAATAGATGCGGCTCCCATAGTGACCAGGATTTGTGATTTAAATAAATGCGGCTTAGGAAATCTCCCAATGAGTTTTCTTCTCAAAAAAGAACAGTTAACAGAAAGTTAACAGAACGAGATCGTTCCAAAAACGATTGGTAGGAACAATGCTGCTGAAGTGTAAATTACAAGGTGGTAGAAAGTAGGAAAAAAATGGTTCCCACATGTTTTGAAGCAACATCAAGGAAACACTTAGTGGAAAACAAAATAAGTAAGTTGAAGGACAGAAAGAAGAGCTCAGGATTTCTTGAAGTTGACTTACTGACACAGAGAGCAACTCTATAGCACTGCAAGGAAGTTTTGCATGTCTATATTCAGATATGAGGGCAAAATAATCATGGCCCAGGATCTGTTGCTCCTTTGGCACAGGCCAGGTTGGTTTAAACCCTTTCTGAGCTGTGTCAGGCTGAGCTGGCTGGGACCTGTCCACTGGCTCACCTGGTCACCTGCTGTTGGAGACACACGAGGGAGAGGAGACCCATGACACCCTCCCTTTGCTGGAGCTGGCTGCAGGGGTCACTGAAGGCCAGGCCTCGGGGTGCAGAGCACAACTGCCAAAAATGTCTCTTTTGGCAGCATCTTGCTGTAAAAGGGGAGATGTGAAATGAAGTTCTAAGGCAGCCGTGTTATCAGGGCCCAGCTGTGTGCCCTGGCCCTCTCCAGGTCCACACCAAGCTTCCCCTGCAAATCTCTAAATCTTCCTCCCTGAAGCCCCAACGTCCTTTCCATTCCCACAGCACCTCCTCTCTGTGCCCAGGGTCCCAGTCAGTGATGGGGAGCCTCTCCCAGCCCACCCATATTTGGAGGCATTTCTGTTCATTTTTCTTCCCTAAGCAGCCTCCCTACTATAAGTTAGGATTGAGTGTCTGGAATAATGGGCAGGCAGTATTAATGAACCCTAGACTGCAAATCCTTGTGATCTCTAGCAACAGTGAAAGGAAGAGATTTGTTTCAAGGAGAATTTCTAAAGCACAAAAGAGAGCATATTTGAATCACCAAATCAATATTTGATTTTTAAACTGGATTTATGAACCAGAATAACCATAACAGCTTCCATAAAACATCAAAACAGATAGAAGGAAAAGTTGTCAGGTCCACCCATGGAGATGAAAATGGCTCACAAGTTAGCTTTACAGGCAGGAAGAGCATAGAGGTACCAAGAGATAATTAAACATACTTGATCCTTAAACAAATGAGTGTAGCAAGTAAGACCACGAGCACACCCTTGAAAACCATACAGGCATATTCTGTTAAGTGATCCCATATGACCATGCATGGCACTAAACTGCAAATCCTGTCATCAGAAAAGAGCAGAAGCTAGTGCCACTCTGGATGCAACTCTCCTTCCCATGTGAATAAAGAGGTCTGGACGATGCTGCTGGCAGCACCAAGCACCTGCCTAAGAGCAACAAAGGAGCCTGCAGGTTCCTGCAAGAAGAGACACAGAAAGGAAAAGTGCAAGTGTTTGGGCAGCACTGAAGCCCAAGGCACGGCTTCAGATCCAAATGCCACGTACAATCAGGCAGCTGTGGCCGAGCAAGGGCAGGGTGAGCCCAGCACAGCCACCACTTTCCAGGCAGCCAAATGTGGGCAAGCACACTCATTTCCTATTGGGGCTGCACCCACACAAAGTCTATTTATATTTTGCATCCAGGACCGCATTGCAAGCTGGATTTCAAAACTATAGACCTCTTTCCTTCCTCCCCTGTGCCCCTTTACCAGAGCAGGGCTTACCCAATCCTCCAATTTTTATTACTTCAGGTTGTTTTTGTTCTGTCCCACTCCTCCCCCCAATTAAAAATAACAATTTAAGCAAGGTTTATTTAAATACAGCCTGTGGCTTACTAAGTCCATTTTTCTTCAAAGTGTACAGGTCCCTCTGAAAGGGGAGCAGGTTTAATGCCACTGGGAGATGCTGCCTTCTGACCAGGGCTAGTAGGGGCTGTTGCATTTAATTGCTGGGCTGGTCCTTGCAAGTGCCCCAGTGGTGAATGCATCTGCCCCAAAGCGGGAGCAACACTTTACTTGGAGCTGTAGCTGGTAATGGGAAGGGCTGTGGGTGGCCTGTCACCAGCAATTTGCCAACAAGGAGAGCATCGTGCTCCCAGGTTTACTTAGATCCATCTAAAGGTTGCTCTGAGCCTCTTTTTATTTCTCTGTTCTTTCACCAGAAACATTGTAAAAGTCTTTTGGGTTTTACTTTTCCTATTACCCTTCTCTAGTTAATCTGTTTAATGGAAAATACTGCTGTTCCCTAAAAAAACATCTGGTGTGGTCATTTATGCAAGTATGGACTCTAACCAGATCATGTCCTTAGACTTGCCTGACTTTTCGGTTGATTATTTAGACTCAGGGATCTGAGGTAGCTCCCTCTCATGGAAGGGACCCACTAGCTTTGGCAGAAGGATCAGCCTGGTGGGACTGCATCTCCCTTTCCCTTGCACTCAAGCGAGTGATGGGAAAAGAGTTATTTTCCTTTCCTTCATCCTCACAACAGAGGCCTACATCCAATCCCTGGCACAGCCACCTCCTTCCCAGGAGGGTTTTGGGCAGAAAGAGCACAACCTCCCAACCTGGCCACCCTGCCCTGGGCATGGGCAGTGTGTCATAGGCTTCTCCTGACCGAATCAGGCTGCCTCAGGCCAGCTGGAGAGCAGCAGGCTCCTGTGGGAAACATCTCGACAGACTGAGCTTCTTTAGACACCAAGCACAGCACAAGCCTTTTGGCTCTCCTCAGAGCTGGCCTTGAAGCATTTTACCTTGCCTGTAGGCAAAAATGAAGGATAACACCACACAGCTATAGGAAGGAGTGATAAAAATGAATAAGCCATTGTTTCCACCGCTGTTACTTTCTCTGGAGCTGCACCAGTGCTAGAACAAAAATGAAGAACTGTCCAAGTTTTAAACAAAAGCCTGAGAAGCAACTGGGACCAGCAGTCCAGGAGCAGCTGCCAGTGGAGAGAAAATGCTTGTCTTAGAGCCAAGAGCTGTGACCCTGCAGTTAAGGTGAGCTCGTGATGCCACACAAGGCCACTGCTCCTCTGGGCAGTGGGCAGCAGGGAAGGCAGTGCCGTCAGAGGCAAGCACAGATGTGAAGATGTAGAGACACCCTCTGCTGAGCGACACTTGAGCTTCAGAGAATGAGAGAGGTCTTTCTGCAAATCCCGCATTGTCCATTTCTCAGCTGAACTTGGGAATCCACTTTCAACAGCCAGCATGAGCAACCCACCACTCTGTTCAAAGCCCTTCCTTCCTAAGGGTGAGAGACAAACAGCGGAAAGGCAGAGGGTCTCTGCCCCAGAAAGGGCTGCTCCTGGCCTGGCCCAGCCATCCTGGCAGCAGGAGGCTTCAGCTCCTGCCCAGTCAGCATAGGGAGCAGTAACCCTACTTTGGTGCACTCTGAAGTAGGTCCTATCTGTTCCTCAGTGATTACATGGCTGCACTTCATGGCTTCAATCCAGCTGAAAAGAAAATATTTCATGATAGAGGTCAAAAGGGATGTGATTACACTCAAGACTTCAGGACACTCCCAGATTCTTATTCGAAAAGTTAATAAACAGGCTTTTTAGTATCAGCCTTTTCTTCGAAAAAGGGGAGAAAAAAAGCAAAAGAGCAAAGAATAGGAGGGTTTTTCCTCTCACCAAAGCTAACAATAGCAGTGAAGCATTTCAGTATTTTAACCTAAAGAAAGTCCTGGTCTTCCCTCTCTCCTGCGGTGGGCAAAAATATTTTCATGGGAAATAGTTGACTTTACGAATAAATTGCAAAAAGACACAAGCATGTTGATACTGAGGTTGGCCTGGCAGAGACTGTTGGTGTGATGTTTTAGGTATTCCCAGCCTTCCTTCCTAACCTGTATCTGCCGTGTCTCCAAATCACTGCACTTTGTCCATTGATGTCCCTTCACCTATGTCACCTTCGGTGTTTTTTGCATCCTCTCAGTCACACCACTGCTGCTACCTCTTTCTTTGCTGACTTTCACTGTCCCAGTGAAAGACCTTCTGGCTGAGGAAACACTCTCAACTGCAGAAGCTAAAGCTGTCCCCTGCCTGCAAAAGTAATTTGACAGATTTTGACCTTCCTTGTGCTGTCAAAACTAGCATGCTCTGAGTGTGGCAACAGTCCTGAGCTCCAGGAGCCAAAGAAACAGAAGCAGCTTCTACTTCTGATATGTGATGCTGGGCGGACTGACAGAACTACCCTTGTGTTTCCATCCACCCTGACAAATTTCTTCTGCATGTGTTTTTCTACGTAGTTGGTGTTTCTGTTGGTTTGCTTTGGGTTTGGCTGGGTGGATATTTTTTGTTGTTGTAGTTGTTGTTGTTGAGGGGTTGTGGGGTTTTTTGGTTGGGTTTTTGTTTGTTTGTGCTTTTCCCAAAAACCGTAGTGTACTTCTCCTGTTTGGTGCAGGAAAACAAGCTGCTACCATGGCTAAATTGCTAGGCACGGGGAGCTGTCAAACACACTCATTCATAAGCCCTGCGTCCTCCACTAAGTGAGCCATTAAGAGGTCAGCGAAGGTGCCGGAGTGTGTGTTTAAGGCAAATGGCTTGGCACGTGAATGCCTCTCACCCCTGCACACCAGGCAGCTCAGAGAATTTCCCTCCAGCAACTCCTGGCAGCACAGGGTGCTCATTAGCCAGGGAAGCCAGAGAAGGGCATCCCTCACATGGGGGAACTTCCCCAGGTGCCATTGCTGGCCCAGGGACGAGGTAGTGCCCCATCCCCAAGGGCAGAGTAATGGGAGCTTACTAAGGAAGCTGAGGATTCCAGGATGAGAGTGGGAGGCAGGCGGCCAGAAGAAGGTGAGATACAGAAAGTTCTTTCAAGAACAGCTATTGGGAACTTCCATGAGCTACAAAACAGGCAGAATTTGTGCTAAACATTTCAGCTAAAAGCTACTGCATTCTAGAAGTGTTCCTGTGAAGAACAAGGAATTTTTTTTACGGTTATTCCAGGCACTCTGAACACAGGAGAAATTAATGACCCAGTAGTACTGTCAGTCAGAGAGATGAGCAAAAGTTCTCAGACCTTACCAGCAGTTCATCTTCCTCCCCCTGAGTATAAACAGTCTCTTTGCATTACATCATATGAGAGGAGTCCAGGGTGTACTCTTTGCTGTAAGTAGTTCACTTATCTGTGGTAGTTTGTAATAAGGGTCACCAACAGATTCCCTGGGATTTTTTTCTATGAAACTCAATTTACAAGCAGAGCTTCTATTTGTGAGTCATCTGAAGCCTGAGTCTTATACAGATGTATTTGCCAAACAGTTTAAGGAAAGAATCTTTGACCCATGGGATGTCGTCTGACGGTGACAACTCTTGCTGTGCAGTGCCTTAGAGCAGCCACATGGCACTGATGGCTTCTGCTGGCACACCTGAATGGTTCCTGCTCTATCTGGGCTGCAGAGACAGTTTGGGGTCTTTTTTTTTAAGAGATAAATAAGAATTCACCAATAGTAAAGGATGAAATTGCACCAGTGTTTTTTATTTGTACGAAGCCACAAACAGGTTGGAGGATTTCTGCATTTTCAGATTCTGAGTAGCTGTTCAAAACATTGTAATCCTTAAAAAAACCAAAATAACCTATAAACAAAGCAGAAATGAAATTCTAGCTGTTGGAGTCTTTTCTAAATTCAATCTAACCTCCTTTAGAAATTCATAATCTTATGGAAAGACAAATTATATGTTTACCTATATAGAGACGTGTATGTGTGTAGACATATGCACACTACTATGAAGTACACCAACCTGAGCGACATGCTGGGGGTCTTGTGTAATGAAATATCCTAGACATTTCAAAAAATTATAGCTGACAATTTCCTAACTCAATAAAAATCAAATCCAGCACGGGGGAATTCTATACCAGATCTCATTTTGACAGATAAAGAAGAACTGATCACCAAACTAAAAATTAGTGGTAGCTTACATACAAGTGATTGTGACTTGATTGCATATATATGCAAACAGAATAAAGTCCAAACTAGTAAGTTATACACATGGCAGTTTAGGAAGACAATTTTACAAAGCTGAAAACAATTATGGACCAAATCAGTTAGGAAAATGAATTTAAATAGAAAAACATGAATGATAACTGGGAGCTACTTGAGAACATATTACGAGATGCCCAAAAGCCACAATCGACAAAAGAAGGCCATATTGGTTAGGAACTCAACCTGGCTCAGGGGAAGTCAGAGCAACCAGAATAAATGAAACACATGCACACACCAAAATAGAAATGTACAAAAAAGCAGTAAGCAATAAATAAAAATAAAAAACCTAGGAATTATAGAAAAATTATAAATACACTAGAGAATATACAAGGAGGGCAATAGAGAACTCTAGGTGTATTGCAAAAAAACTCATTAAACATAACTATCTAGGAACAGTAGGCAGACCTGTCAAAATCAACACAGAAAATATTTAACTGGCAAATACATATTTAAATTCTATACAAATGGGACAAAAGTCAAGAAGCTGCCAAGGTTAAATTTTTTAATCCAAGTTAATCTCAAAAATTCTCACTCATGAATTTTCGAAGTAAAGATCAGGGCTCTTGGAAAAACTAAAGCTGATTTCCAAGACCTTTTGGGATATTTGGACAGAACCAAGTCAATTAATCAAAACTAATGTCAAGACAATGCTTTGAGAAGAGAAATGGAATGGCCCAAGCAGATACTAACTAATAGAAAAAGAATCATCCCAGGTAGAATAACGGAAGACCAGATGCAGGATTCAATCAATTAAAAATTAAAGGAAGGTAATATAACTAATACTGAGCAGCAAAGGTTTATGGAAAACAGAGCTCCTAGAACTAATTTGACATCTTTTCTCTAAATAAAATTACTGTTGCCAATAAATGTAATAGTACTGAGGTAATAGATATCTATTTCTACAAAGACAGTGGACTGCATGACATTTTGATTAAGATACCAGCACAACACACAAAAAAAGTCAGCCTGGCACATATTAATGCTTTAAGAGAGATGAGCTGACAAATCACAATATATGGAAAGGAAGATCTCACCGAGCAGATGTGTCCCTAACGGCTTTCCACCCTACACTCTGCTTTTCAGTGGCCTGGTAGAAAATCTGTCATTAGTGATAAAGGATGTTGATGATACAAGTGAAAGAGTGGTAAATAAGGGAGAGAGCAACCTGGATTGCTTTGTAGATGGAGTGCAAATACCAACAAACAAGTGAGTTGTACTTCCTGGGCATGGGGAGAAGGCTACCTTTGACTCTAAGAGAGAATTACAGCATGTTGGTGGACAATCACCTGCACAGGAGCTCTCACAGTGAGGATGCAGACAGAAGAATGAACATCCTCCTCTGTTCAGAAGCAGGGGCATCACCAGGAGAAGTAGGAACCCTGAGGTACCCAGTATTTTGGACCAGCTGTAACTGCTACTGGATTGCTGTGTGCTGTCTGGTGTCCTGACTGAAGGTGTTGAAGAACTGAACAGCTTTGTAGGAGAATTATAAAAATAAAAGATTTGGAAAGTGTGAAATAGAAACAAAGTACTAATTGATGCAGTTAGTTAACAGCAGACAGCATGGAATTAAGCAGGGAACAGTGATGTGACTCTTTCTTGACAGTCTACCCCTCAAAGATCAGCTTTAATTCAAACTGGAATTAATTCAGAGAAAATCACAGTAGATCACAGTGAGCATGTCTTCATACTGAAACAGAGTAGCGAGCATACCAAGAGGTCAGCTGGGATTTGATAACTCCCACGAGATTATAGCTTGTGCATCTACAAAGCAGAGCGAAGTATGCCATGCACATTCCCACATGTTCAGAGGCTCAAGCCATCTCCCTCTCAAGCTACTGGCTTAGGGCTGTCCTTTCTTGTGTGCAGCCTCATGTAAGCACGTCCTTCCCGCATGGATGGGCAGTCTCAGCAGCATGGACATAAGGGAAACCAGGCGTGCCCCTTCACCAAAGCTCCTTGTTCTGAAGGGGCAGGGGACAGACCACGAGGAATTGCCTTTCTGTCAGGGGTCCAGCTGGGGATTCCAGCTCTAGATCCCATCATGTGTGTTTTTATTGCACGTAGATTACAATTCTGTTAATAACTCGGGGGTTGCAGTCCTATGCATGCCATGCTGAATGAGCCAAACTCCGTTTGGGAGTGCTCCAGAGAACCTGAGGGAGTTGTACCAGACTGTCACAGCTTACTTTGAAGCTGCCAATACCACAAAAGTATTCCTGTTAGCTTTGCAGCTAGTCAGGCTTTATTTAAAATATTAACTAGTGTCTTCACAGTCGAAGTTTGACTTGGCTTTGCTCAACATCATAAACAGAGGCATTAATCTCCTAAGCCTCCCTGCCTCAGTAGCATTAACACTGTGTTTGAAGCGACATTGAAACCAGGTCCTCCCACCTGTCCAAGCTGTGAGTGAGCCATTGGAGAGGGTGGATAACCCCTGTGTCCCGGATGACATCCTGTCTCAGGAAACAGTCCCTAATGTCCAAGGTCATATAAGATACAACTGAGTGTAAGTTGCAAACCACCGTGTTTGCCTGCACAGCTGGGGCATTTGCAAGTATTTACACCTTACTTTCTGATTAGACAGGAGGTGCTTAAAAGGAACCAGCAGAAAACAAAGACCTATCACCCTGCACCACGAACACAGAATATAGGCTCAGCATGAGCGGCACAGTGACCAAAATCTAGCTGTAACACATATAAACACACACACTGCACCTCCTGTGATATATTTATATATATATATCTTTCTCTATACATATCTATATCTATATCTATATATCTATATAACGCACTTTCCAATTACGTTTTACTTTGAATAGGCAAACTGCTGGTCCGGTTTGATTTTCTGCAAGTCCAGATGCAAAGAGGAGTAGAGCTCAGCCGGGCTGCATTCACCATAAAAACCGTGAGGAAAAGAGAAGGCTATTAGAAAAATTCTCTTGTTTACCCATACCCTCCTCTCTGTGGATCACAGGCAGGAGTTTATGCAAACAGTTTTTCCTCTTCTACTAGAAAATTAGATGGTTTTAATTTAATAACCCTTGTTGCATTCAGAGGCAGGTACAAGTCTAGCAAAGGCAGTGTTAATACCTAAGTAGGTCAGTCTTCTGTGTGGTCCTTGAGGGTTTCATCACAGGACTAGTCCATTGATATTAATGGGAGGTACTCCTCCCCAGTCCCCACACACCACAATGACAATTCAGCTCAGCATGGTAATTAATGCTGCTTCTGAAATGGCTTTGAGTCAAACAATTCTCCTTTTCCCGATGCTCAGAAAACATACTTGTAGGACAAAGTGGCAAAAGCACAGACCTAAGAAGAGCAGAGCACACTCGCCCCAAAAGCATTTCTTTGCCTAATGAAATACATGTGCGTTGATACCCTGTGGATATATGTCTACAAGAGAAGTGGGCAGGCAGATGCCTGGTGACCTGGCCAGACACAAGCCAGCTCTGACTGGAAGCTGACCAGCCCTCCTCAGAAAGTGTCACAGGGCGCAGGAGCACCCAGGGCACACAGAACAGAGCTGACTCCTATCCAGCCAGCTCCAACTCAGCATCAGGGGCAGGTGAGTGCACACCTCTACACACTGACATTTGTGCCAGTTCCTCAGCATCGTTAAGTGACCTGCACTCTCCAAAATCACATTTCCTCAACCCTCACTTTTTTCCTTGCTCAAACAAGTTGCTTGCTAGTACAAATGACAAAGATCGCGCTGCAGGCCATAACTCACTCTGCAGTGTTATTACCTTTCAACAACTCCATGTAAAAGGTAAATCTCTTGAAAAAATAGTATTTCACTTTATATAATCAGTATTTTCGCTTTACCACCCTCATTTTACAGCATATTACTACAGACCTACACCAAGGCATTCAAAAACAACATTTGATCCATCTTAATAAAATACTATCTAAATTACATAATTATTTTTTAAATACAGGCCCACATTCTTCAGTGCCAAACCTTAGCACTGATTCTTCAATTTCCTACTTTCTATGAAATGCATTATCTGGGATAAAACTTTGGCATAATTCCTGTTAAAGATAGCGATGTTTTTTCCTGAGTATGAAATAAAATCTTAATATCAATCTTTCGAATATTTTCTACACGGAGAAATTATAAAGTAGAGAACAGCTACTGGGATTATGAAAGCCATGACTGAAAGTCCTTAGGAAGAAGAATTGATCCAGAAAAGGTCTTGATCCAAGAAACAGTTTTAATCACTTTGCAAAATCTCAGCGACTGAGATGCTTTATTGACCTGTAACATTGCCACCATCTTGTCAAAATATTTTCAAACTGGATCAAGCTGGAGTGTGGTATTTTACAACGATACCACACATTTCTTTCCTCCAAAGGAATACAGCAAACTGTAGAGTATCTCTGAGACAGGCAAATCTTCTGACCTTTTTTCTTTCAGAATTCCTATCTTAGTGACCCAGGAATAAATGTATTTTTGAAATGTCAAATTTGTTTCCATGGTAACATGAAATGTCACTCCTGGAGACGATGTTCAATACAAATGTGAAGAGTTGAAGGCTATTTAACATGTTTTCAGTTGTACCTATTCAGCAGTGGTTGTTATACTTTAAAACTCAATAAAGAAATTAAAATATATTTATCAAAAGTTGATCTCTGGCAAAGTGACTTTTACACCTCACATTATTGCCTGCAACAACACTCACTAAGGAGAAGCCTCGTTAAGTGCTTGTCTGTTGGTGGAACATGGAAACATTTTCTATTATGTTGACAGTCATTGCCAAGTTCTGTTCTCTGATTTCCCAAGGAAAAGAAGAGGTTTCATCTACCATTTCTACCCAGATCTTCTCCATGAATAGACTGTGGGAGGGGGGAAAATAAAGAAAAAGAAAGAAAAGTATTATCAGGGCAGCTGAAGGAGGAAAATGGCTTTTATGAATCCATAAGAAAATGACTTACTCATAGTGCAACCCATTCATACATATTACACATACTAGGCATAGAGTGCCTCTATACATACACGCTGACACATAAACCAAACTAATCACGGATTAAAAGCTTTCTAGCAGATTTTGCAATTTACTTCCTTTGCAACACAAAGGTGTCCCCTCAGACTCCATCTCTAATCTCAGCAAGGAGGGCCAAGGGGACACAGAAGGCAGAACAATTTTGATGCTACCACACTGGAGAGGTGTCCCTGATACCTCTGGTGGCCTCGACACCTCTGGCCTGACTGTGCCTGAGCCCATGCCAAGGACAGCAGGAGAAGGAAGGTCCTGGCACTACCAGAGGGCTCCTTCCCTGCCCATGGCTGACTACTGAGAAAATGAGCCCCTAGGAAGAAAGAACGCTAGTCCTTCCTATTCAAGCAGGTGCCTCTGCACCACAGCTCTCAGAGGCTGTTCTAAAAGGTAAAAACAAGATAAATTGTTCCCCAAAGTTCATAAATAATGTATGAACAATTAAGTCTCTTTTTATGGATGCATCATAAAATATTAATCCATTTTTATTTTCATAAATTTTACAATTTACAAGTTGTTGTTGTTTAAATTTTATGTTAACAAGGCATCCAAAGCTGACAAATTTGGTTTCAGGTAAAAAAATAATCAACTTTAAAAAAATTGAGAAAGAAAATGAGTAGAACTTCCCACTTGCTGTCTCAAATATCATAAGGTTCTTGTTACTTCTTAAAAAAAGAAGGAAAGAACCAGCTTTCTCTGCTAAAAAAATTATTTTCAAGTATCAGTTCAGTTTTATTTCATGAGCATTATTAAAGACTAATTGCATTCATGGTGTCCCCATCATGATAGGCATTCATACCAGGTACATAGTGTGCTGTCTGAATAAATCCTCTGTGTAACTAACAAAAAAAAACCCAAAAAACCAAAACCAACCAACAAACAAACAAAAACCCAAAACCAAAAACAAACAAACAAACAAACCAACCAACAAAAACCAACCCCAAATACAACCACAATTGTGAATAAGCAGCAGAGATGACTAGTTTAAAGAACTGAAAAACTGGGTTTTGCTTCCATTCCTATAAGTTCCTAGCTAGTCGAGGTAGAAACTTGGAAGGGAAAATTTAAGAACAATTAGATTTCTTACATATAGAGCTATGCACCCAGAAGTAGAAATGCTGAACATACACAAACCCACTATATAGCAGAGGTAGAATAACTGGCCCTCCAAGCCATCCACAGGCTGCTGAGCAAAACTGTTACAGCATTTCACTTTGGGCTTGTCCTTTATTTTCCCCCACAGACTGAGCATGTATTCAGGCCATTCTGAAAAGAAGCAAAGGAACCAAGCAGGGACAATAAATTAAGCAAACGAAGACTTTAGAAGTAAGAGGAATATCCTAGAAATGCCACAGGGATAAAGGAACCAGAGGAGATTGCTGGAAGATAACCATGGGTGTTTCTGTAGGGTTTAGGAAAACAAATTTGTTTGATATGATGTGAGTATTGCACAGCTACAGTTCATAGACCAGGTTTACATACACCAGAACACTTGGAGAAAAGCCATTCAAAACAGTGGAGAAAAGGGCACCTGCCAGAGAAAGAAGGCAAAAGAGAGAAGTCACGAAATAGCTGTGCAAGACCAGTTGCAGGTTGTCAATTTGGGTGGACCCTCTATCTGAACACCGATCTCATCATACGTGACCATTTGAAAGAATTTGATTTCCAAAACCTGGTTATTTTGCTGTTGTTCTGTATTTCCAAAATGTTAAAGGTTCACAGATTCCAGGCCACTTTTGCTAGTGAGGAAATGGAGGAAGAAATTCCTGTGCATTAGAGTAAGATAACAGATGCCAGGCATCCCAACAGAACATACTCGGGGTCACTTTGACTGTTCCAGCATGAGTTAAAATTAATGTCCCAAGAAATTTTTCTTAGTTAACTTAGTTACACAGCTCCAAATTTTGCCTCTTGGTTCAATTTAGGTAGTTCTGCATTATGGTGTGGACGCAGCAGTGACAACAGCAAGAAATCTCCAAAGGCATTAATGCAATCCCCATCACAGCAGAAATACTGTTTCAGCACCATGCATCTTGATGACTGATTTCCTCTGAGCTTCACTGACCAGTGTCATTATAACAACAAAAATAGACTGTGGAAGTAAGATGAAGCCAGGGGAAATAGTTCATTAAAAAGTAAAAGCATGTTCTGTCATACACATACTTGCACACCGTCAAAGCAGCCAGCTGTCTCAGAACAGACTAATTTTTCTAAATGCAATAAAAGAGACATATTATATTTTACAGTGATAAAAAGTAACAAAGCTATGACTGAAACAGTCATTGGTTTCCAGAAATCTGTGTCAACAACGGCACATAGCCCTGTGGAGGATCAGAAGACTCTGATCTACAAGAATTTAGGCGAGTAGTTTTGAGCTTGGGGGGAAATTCATGACACTTTCCTGAAGTCATTGGTACCACATTGGTACCAGAATCCAGCCTCCTTGGGTGGCCATCAGAAATCAAGGCAGCCTGTCTTCTCTAAGAGAAGCTGGTAGGAAAAAGGAAGCTCTTCACTGTGTTGGTATCTCAGCTGCAGCAGTTAATTTTGACGCCGAAGTTACACCTTACAAATGCCTTCACACAAGTCAAGCCCTTCTCCACCCTCTGAGCCAGTCAGTGTGGGTACCTGAAGGGAGTATGGGTCGTATCATGTTTGAAACCTTCCTAAGCCAAGAGACATAACCCAGAACAAACTCTCTACTAGTCTGACATATATTGGGTTTAATAGCCCCGTGGTGATTTCCATGAGCTGCAGATTACGAGGCAGCACAGCCGTCACTGGGAGGTACCTGTATCCTTTTAGAGAATTACCAGGAGAAGCAGCTCTGTTTTATGGACAGTCAGTTTTGCATTGCCAAACCACGGTGTTGTGCATCTACTTCATTTAGATTAGTGAGTTTGGTCCCAGTTAAAGACTCTCAGCAGAGTCCCTGAGGACCCAACTCACTGGCTGGAGGGAAGGAGTGTTTACTGTGACAGCCTGGTAAAGCTTGCACGGCTGCTGCGAGGGACACATCGCCCAAGGCTCTCAGCCTGGCACCTCTAGCAAGCACTGCAAGGAAGTTACCATCACATGAGGCAAACATCATTTCAGAACTTCCAGAAACCACAAACAGTACTCCTTTATTTACTTACATTTAGAAAACCACCCAGTCAAACTCTTCCCTAACTTGTATCCGTGCAGGCAGACTGCAGTCAGTGCTGCACAAGGTGAAAATCAGGTCAGAGTCTGGCCTAAAGCTTTGCTGGGGAGCGGGTGGCAGGTGACATCTCTACTGCTCAGAGGCACTTGGCAGATGGGACTAATTCTACCCCCAGTCACACTATCAACTACTTCCTTCTTACAAATCCGTGAGAAGACTTGAGTCTTCTCACTCTCTTTTAGTTTTCTTCCACTTCACCCACAGCTTATTAACTTTACAAGCCTATTTTAAAGAGGGGTTACTGATGTTCTTGTTTGATTTGCCCTTGTTTTTGTCTCTTGCACAGGCCAGGACCTCAGATAAAAATCAGACTTGAGCCTTAGTGAGTAATATCTTGGTGCACTTTGTGAATAAATAAAAACAAGATCATTCAATAAATGCCACTCAATTTTGTTAAACTCCTTACACATGTAGAAATGCCATTTAATCCTTTAGTAAGTGAAGTGACTCCAAAATAAGGATCTGAGTGCAATGAGTACACTGCTTTAAAATAAAAAGAATTAAAAGAGAGAGAAATTCCATTAAAAAAAAACCCCTATCCTACGAGGAGAAAACCTCAAGCAAACAAGAAAGCTTAAGCCAACTATAATATGTAGAAACCTAATATCCCCCAAACTGAAAATAACTCCAAAATCCAATAATATAAAAATGCTTTATAAGGTTTTCCTTTTCAGTTGTGGTGGGTTCCAAAAGGTTCTGCAATGCAGAACCAATGAAATAATACACAGACGTGCCTTTGCCTTGTGAGCCTTCGCTCCAAGTGACAGCTTTCACTGTAAACTTTTGTTTAGAAACAACAGATAATGTGATAAGGCTCTTCCAAAGGAGGTTATGAAAAAGACATTGAGCAATTGCTCTCCAACAATATTAGGACTAGCACAGAGAGAAATTGCTTTGATTCACAGCAAATGTCACTTTGATTATGATTAGGGAGAAAAAAATAGAACGGTACCTTGGTACTTGGAAGGTTAAGGGACCTCTTTCTTCAGAGGTTACTTAACAAAAAGACAACTTCCTTCAAAAGTGGGCTAGGGATTCTTGGCATGGGCTCAGAGCAGGTGCAGTAATATACTTTTCCTTAAATTTGGGTGCTTCTTGCAGCTTTTATCTGAGGAACGCTGGTGCATTCTGTCTCGGGAAATCTGGTCAGACTTATTTATCCAAGCTGCAGGCTTTTCAGTAACTTCTGCAGGTATCTGCAGGTCCCACGGGAGCACCACTTACACTCACACACTGCTCCTCAGTTACGTCCACACTTCCCCATTACCACACTGCTATCTCAGTCTCAATTAAATTATTAATTCTGTCATTTCCCAGCTTTGAAGCCTTTTTTTTTCTGACCCTAACACTTCCCTACCAGATTTACGGAGCGTAAATGTCATTTGCAGTCACTCGTAACTTTACGATATATTCTGAATTCGACACCTACTAGATGACTCCCTGCCAAAAGGCAATATTTTTGTATAAAATGTGATCAAAAAAACATTCAGCTATATAAATATATACATCCACAAGGCTTTTTTTAAGCAGCTCAGTGTGGAAAGATGGAATTTGGCAAGAAAAGAGTCTTCAAACAAGAAGAACAGCCTCGGCGCGTTTGTGGTAAAAACTGGGTTTGATTTGATCCAGTTCTAAATGTTTTAATATCACACGTCGGGCATGCAGCGTTCACACTGTGCCATTTTGAAGTAATTTTCGGAGTCCTACCAAGCGAGGGCTGCTGCACAGCACATGCCTTAGCTGTGCAGTGAACACACATCTTTCTCCCCACGAGCAATACTGAAGGCAGAAGTTTTTTTTTCTCCAGTGCACACTGCAAACTGTGCTGCTGAAAACTTCATGCTCTTAGCAAAGGAAGAGGTTTTGGCATGTGCATCCCAGAATTCAAGGAGAACAGTTGAAGTGGGAGGAGAAAATCAAAGATGTGAGAAAGACCAAGAGATGCCTGATGATTATTTTTTAAATTTGGAGGAAGGCTGAGATGTGCCTTTGTCTGAAAGTTTCTCTTACCAAGGACACTGTAGTTATCCATTTACAGCCCAGGAAGATACAGATGTTGCCTATAGAAAAACATAGCTGAAGATCCAACCCCAGGGCCACCATTTACCCATGTGGGGCAGAAGCAGCTTAAGCACTCCCTACCTCTGTGGGTGGCACGGGCCACACACGAGTGGCTCCCCAGGCACAAAGGCCTCTGCCCAACACTGCAATCCCTTCCTTAGCCCTGCAGAAGGAGGTGGACAACTCCCCAGGAGCACCTCCTATCAGACCCAGTCCCCTTCCTTTGGGCAGCAGCACCTTCTGTTTCCATGTAACCTGTTACTCGCCGTACCTCTGTGTCCAGACTCAGAGCTCATCAGCCAGCTCTGAGCCTAAACACCACAACATTTAACACCCCAAGGATTTATTCCTGCTTGTTCACACTGAGTTTACTCCCTTAACTGGAAGGGCTGGGAGTTTTCCTGGTTTTTCAAACAAACACCAAGAACCCCAGAAAAAAGCCTTGGAGGATCTGAACGTTTAACAGGAGCTGGCATTCCTGACCATTACACCCAGGCTCAGGCCCCTTCCAACAAGAAAGGCTAAACAAGAAAAGTCCTCTGCACCAACCAGTCACTGCAGAAAAGCTCCCACAGTCCTTCCTTGCACTGCCCCACCAGCTCTGACTGTGCTGCCAAGCAGGGAGCCCACAAAACCTCTGGTTCACCACATCCTGCTCTCTGCAGCCTGTTCACAGCTGAATCCATGCTCCCCCCATGATTCCATGATTCCCCCTGAGTCCCAGGGGAATAAATAAACTCAGGCAAGAGAAGACACATCACTGAACTTCCAGGGACTACGTCTTGGCTTTCAAAGAAATGGTCCCTCTCTCTCTATTTTTCTCTTTCCAGAAGAAATGTTTCCCAACATGTTAAACTTTTCCGTGTTATTTTTTCCCCCTGTAGTTAATGAAATGCTATTGTTTTCTTGTCAAATACTTAATCATTAAAACAAGGCTTGCATGAAAGGCACGAAGCCGAGCAAGCCTACAGGGGCTGCTGCCCAGCACGGCCGCACGAGGAGCACGACTGCACCAGGACAGCGGCAGCGCTCCCGCCTCCAGCACAACACGGGGTCCCCAGCAAGGAGGGCACCTCTGGGCAGGGTGGCCAGACCACGGCCAGGGCAGGCCAAGGGGCTGCTCCTCAGCAGGGGCGGCCGTGGGGGTGTTGGCACCGTCGGACACGGCCATGGGCAAACCCAAGGAAGCGCAGTCACAAAAGGAAAGACCTTCGTTATCACAAATTCAGCTTCTCCTTCCTGATATTGGAATGGATGGTAGCCACCACGTTACCTTTTATTCCATTTGTGCTGCGTGAATTTTACTAAGCACCAATTAATAAATCCTGTGGAATTATGAATTTAGTCCTGCTCCTGCAAGAGCCTGAGGTAAAGGCCACACAGCCAATCCCCTTTGGACAAGGAGGGGGCCCAGAACAGGCCGAGCACTGCACGCCAGGGCAAGCAGCCTTCTAGAGTTTGGTTTCCACAGAAACAAGATGGAAGATGGGAAAACGATGTGTTATTAATCCCTTCTGCAAAAGTAAGCCACGGAAATTTGCTGTCTGTTCAAAGTCAGTCTGCTGCGCAGCTGGGAACTGATCTCTTATCTCAAGTGCCAGTCTAGTGCCTAAACCACAAAAGCGCTCTTTCCTGCACTCCTTCGACATGCAAATGGCGTATAATTGTATAGGCATGCTCACCATAAACAACTAGAAGAACTTGGCATCATGCTAATGGGATTTTTATTAGCCAAATATTTCTTTGGTAACCAGGTCAAACAATCACGTTCTCTTTTGTTTCCTGTTATGAAATGAAACTGGAAAAATATGCCACTTAAAAAAATAAAATAAGAAGAAGCCCAACCAGTCCTTTTTTCATAAAGAAAACAATATGCTTAATGCAGAATAAACCACATTTTATGAAAAGAGGTCATCTTTGGGGGGAGGGAGAGAAACAATTGAAAAGAAAAAATGTAGCACAAGAGGGAATTATGAATCTTTTTTTTCTTATGGAAAGTATTTACATGTTTATTTTAAGCCTAACATAAATGTAAATATTTTAAACAAACAAAAACACACCAGGGTAACAATAGAGTATTGTTTTTTTTATGTTGAATAAAAACTGCCAGGACAGTGCATGTATATTTTTAAACATGCTGCTTCAAAAAGCAGGATGCAAGGGATGTTGCATCTTTAATTTTTCTGTTAATTATGGATTGAGCATTGTTGTGAGCCTTGTCCTCAAAACCCAGCTCAGAAAATAAGAGCAGATGCTCATACCCAGGTTTGGCTCATGTGGGAATTGAACAGAACATATTGGTTTATAATTAATGTAATTTGTTGGATTATCTTTTGTGAAGGAGCTAAGGTAAACAACCTTGCAGCATTGTAGTGAAATTCTTCTGCATTCAGAGCCTCTATACTTGATGGAAGATGACAAAAAACCTACCCTTCCTCCTGGATTGTGGGAAGATTTGGAAATGTCTGTCACATTAAAACATATTTTAATTAACTCAAAGGAAAGAATTAGGCTACAGACCCTAAAGCAAATTACAAATAGTGTTTAAAATCAGAGCTAATGATTCCCCAATTGACTATTCTGATTAACAAAATTCTCTTTTATAGTTTGCTGTAATTTTGTTATGGGGCAAGGATGGAGAAAGAATATGCTTTTCTGCCCTGAAAATGTTCTTCAGACCAAATTTACTGATCCAAAAGGCTCCTCCCCATGCCACACGGCACTCGAGCAAGCATTGGCACAAAGTGGTAACTTAAAGAAGAAGGAAAAAGAAAAAGCATGATTAAATAATGTGACACTTAGCAAAATACTTTTCTCCAAGAACACTCAGTCTTGGTAAGCATTAATGAACAACATTTTAGTCTCCAGGAAAAAGAAAAGGAAGGGGAAAAATAACAATAAAAAACCAACCCACCACAATCCCAAGCACTGTGCTCTTAGGGATAAAAATTGCAGAAATATGGATCAAAAACCTGTGTGTTCCAGGATGATGGCACCCATACTGACTCCAAACCATCACCATAAACCTTAGCTCTTTTTTCTCCATGCTCCACAGAAAAAAATATAACATGAGAGCAGCAGCTTAAGGAGTCAGGTCAGGCCTGCTGCTCTCACAGAACTATATAGTTAACTTTTTCATCCTTTGTGCATTTTAGTTTTCCTCCCTTCAAGGCAACCATGAGTTTACCTTGTGGTACCAGCATGGTGTGCTCCCCTTGGCCCTGCTGCCAGGTGCCATGGGGGGATTGCCATGCTGGAGAGCTGGCCAGGACCACAACAGGAAGCTGGCCCAGAGCCACCAAGAGAGATTATTTTGAGCCAAGGCCACATGCCACACACCTTTGCCTTAAAGGGCTTCCTTCAACAGCAAGCATCTGTCTTATTTTGGCCTCACATCTCATATAGGTAACAAGACATGATATGTCTTCTGGAAGAAAACAAACAAGGAAGAACAGCAGATCAAAGATCTTGTCTCAGGCCTTGCTGCCACCCCCCATAACTGGCTACCAGCACAGCGGAGACAGAGACTGATCAGTGACTCATTTCAGTGCTACCTTGAGATCTCTAGTTTATAGCAGGGCGAGTACTTCAAGCACCCTCAGCTGTCTAAAAATAAGGCATCTCTCTAGGGCTCTGCCAGCATCCCACAGACAGATGCCTTTGTCCAGTTAGGATGCTGGCATCACACAAAAACTTCACCCTATGGAAGCTATAGGCTACATTTCAGCTGACAGATGGACACAGAGGCAGAGTTTTAAACAAAAGCAGGAGTACCTAATATTTGGTCTGCTTTTAAAGATAGAAATAAAAGTAGACATTGGATGGATATTGTTCCCTTGGTCAGGACCACCAGGAGCTTGTACTGCTAACGTTCATTAACAGAGTCATTCTCTTCCAGTGGAAAAAGAAAAAATGTAAAAAGTCTTTAAACCCAGGCATTTATTCTGGCATCAGCAAAAATTGGTTTTAGGTTCTGCCAGGACTTGGAAAGGTTCTCCCATCTGAGCTGCAAATTGGTACTGACCATTCCAGAGGTAGCCTGCCACTTTTCCAACTCTTCTCTCCCAGAAAAATAGCACTCCTGAAAGAACATTCACATACCAGCCATGCAAGAGTTCATCTGTCAAAGGTTTTGACTCTTAAAATAAGAAGTCAGCTGCTCATGAGACAGCACATACAGAATATTTTTAGAGAACAGTCTTTCCTGGATATGTAGCACTTCTGCAATTTTATGAGGAAGAAGTAGAGAGTTTGGGACACTCACACTAAGTTTAAAGTCATAAGTGAAGTAGACTTTCAGCTCAGAAATGTAAATTGCTAATGAGCTGCAGGCACAGCTGATACAGTAATAGTTCCATCCCATATTCACAAGAACAATGCTCACTCATGAGGAACGACAGTCTTATCAGGTTGGTAACTTTATTTCGAATATCATGTTCAAATTTTCATATCCTTATAAATTAAGAAATACTAGAATGAAGTGACCAGATGTTCAAGTCTCCTCTGCAGCACATTCATTACCAGGCACGCATTTAAGATGCATGCAAGTCCGCTAGGACTCTTCTCTGAAGAGGCTCACTCCTCTTAGTGTCATCTGGTTTTGCTTGCACAATGTCTTCAGCACCTCAGCCCAGCGGAAACTTCAGCCTCCACCATTACCTCATCCCAGGACTTCTAAGGCACTGCATTGTTTTCAAGGGGCTCAGGAAACAGAAAACACTGGTTCTCCTTTCAAGCCAGAACCAAGGGAAGAGAGGGCAGAGGAAGAACATAAAGGAGAGGCTGAGCAAAGTTCTTGCTCCATGCAAGAGTTGCTGGTTTATTCAGAGTCTCCCCTCTTCTTCACCTCTGCATAGCACCACACTCAAAGCTCCGTAAGTTCTTACTACTTCATTTTTCATTTAACACAAGTTTTTGTTCCGTGTTAACCAAGCACCTCATCTCCTTGGGGACTGCCAATCCTAGCTGCTGGGCCTTGAATCTGTGCCTTTGCCGTGCCAACTGTTGCATCCCTGTCTTTCAGCACTGCTGATAGCGTAAACCCGTAGCCTGATAAGCTGCAGTGCTCTGATACTAACAGCAGTGTATAGACACATGCCTTCCCTTTGATAGCTTACTATTGTTTCTGAAAGATATGGAATGTAACTCTATAATATGATTATAATTATTCAGAAATTTAAGAGTAAACACATTGGTCCACGTAAGTGAGAAATGCTGAGGACCAGCCTAATAGAGCATCTTAAATCACTTATTACTCTTTTCCTTTGCTGTTCTAATGCCAACAGGACATTTTCTTTTCAAATTTTGTAAGAGAAAAAAATATAAACTAAACAGGCTGTTCTCTGTCTGAGACCTTGGATTCTTTGGCACCTAATATAACAACAAAAAAATTAATTTCACATCATACTGGCAATAGCTTATATTAAAATTGCATTCTTGCTGCTCTGACATTACTGTACACGGATATTTTTGTTCTATATAAATGCTCTACATTTGTTCTTTTTTTAACTAGCTAGTGTTCCCTCCAATTCAACAGGATACACAAGATTAGCATTTTTCTACTTGTTCACATATCTGCAAAAACTATCCCTTTCTCTAGGTTTAGTTTTGTTGCTATAAGTAAACAGACAGGACACAATCCAAATGGACAGAACAAGTGTGACCCAGTCCCTGCTCCCAGTATTTGTCCAGGGAGCAGATTTTATTGTACAGAAGCCTGAGAGTTAGAGACAGACCTTCAGCTGGAAGTCCACGGCTAACAGACAATTCATCCATAATAAAAGCCTGCCCCTTCTTGTCTCAGGCACAGCTAAAGGATAGCATAACTCCATAGAAGACCAAAGGAAGGAGTGCTTCTGGTGATGAGCTTTGCTATGAAAGGACAGGCCAGATTGCCTCTGAGGTACAGAAACCCAATATGGCTGCACTGCTTCTTGTCCTACTACTCCCCTACCATCACCATTCACAAGAGACTTGAATGAAACCAAATATTTTCCAGTATTCTCTGTTCCATCCCAGCTGAGGAGTTTCAAGTATCTATACACCCAGAGAAAGTGTAAGGTAGCAACTCTTGCACACCCTAGACCATTCCTCCCTCCCAGCCATCCCCAGAAACACCTTTTCCCCATGCTCATTACCTTCTCCTCAAAAGGAGTTAACATAGATCTGAATCCAGTCTATAGTGGCTCTCCTCTCTCTTCTTTTGGGTAAGTCTGTTTGGTCACCTTTGATGCAGAAACTTGAATTGCTGCAAGAATTTGTAATGTCAAAACCCAAAAGGAACTAGACACTTTCTAAGGAGCCAATGCAAGGTTTTACTGTCTCAGCAGATACCAAAAGCATTAATTGCTCACACTGTTTACTATTGTTTTTTGTCAGTATTTGAGCCAGTGTTGGTTTGCCTTTTCTCCTGGGAGTGGGTAGTCTCACTAATAAGATAATTTCATATTTACTAAAAATGTAATTGTGTAATTTTAAGTATCATTTCTTTGCTGTCTCCATACATTCCACAATGGGACTAGAATTTGGGAAAGCAAAAAACATTTATGTGAAAGGGTCATGTCCTCAAATAAAGGGAAAAATAAATAATTTTTAAAAAACCAAACCTGGTTTCTTTCTTTTCTTTAACTCCTCTATCTTGGCTCTTACTCCTGTGTTAGTAAATAAGCAGGGGCACGGGGTGAACCATAGGAACCATTTACTCAGCTGAACTAAAGAGATGAAAGCAACTGGCCAGGCCAAATGGGTTTGTGGTTTTTCACCATAAGAGCTGCCACTTCAGGAGGGTACCAAGTTTTTACTGGAAACTCGACATTTGTTGACCGGAATGTTTTTAGTGGTCTTCAAAACTAAAAAATTGCAAGGCAGAAGCTTTGCACCTTGATGTGGTAAATTAGCTAAGAAAATCTAGACTTGAGGAGAAAGCAGCAAAAAAAAAAAAAACCAAAACATCTCAGTCACTGCCATTTCTCCCCCTCAGAAAGTCACACAATTTGGCTGCAGCCACCCCTTAGCACAAGAGCAATTGTCTCCACTTGGAGAAGCATGTGAGGCTGAAGCCAGGCAGGAGATGCTGTTTGATTTGCAACTGGAATTCTTGAGCAAAGAAGCTTGAAATTTGTGCATGCCACCCCCCAGGAAAAGTAGCCATCTCAAAGCCCTGCCCTCGCCCCTGGAGTCTAATTCTGTGGTCTCCTAACTGTGTGTGCTGGAAAAAAAAAAACCACCCACCATTGTCCTCAAGCTTTTTCTAAGATTAGATCTGACCTAGAGGGTACTGAAAGATCAAAACCCATCATCATTCCTATTTTACAGAAAGGAAAAAATGACATTTGAAAGTCAAAATGTCCACTTTGACAAATAAGCTTCTTTGAATACAGCATCTTCTCCCACTGAGTATCTGCACTACAAGCATATTTAAAGTGGCACTACGTTGGAGTATTGAAAAATGTTGTCTCTTTAAAATGGTTGTCCCAAGTTGTGTACCCCTTCAAAGGAATCTTCTGGACATGGTATATTTCTCCTTCACGAGACCCAGAGTTGGAACAGATGGTGGTTCTCTGTGGTTTAGAGCATAAGGGAAGAGAGGGAAAATCTTACAGATTGGGATGCCTGGGCCATTTGATTTCCTGAAGATTAAAATCACTGCCTTGAATCCAACACAAGCCCACAGCAAAAAATATACCACTTAATAGACAGGCTGTGCTTCCTCTAGTAGCCTGACTTCCTGGGTTAAATTACAGGTCTTGTACAATGCATGAAAATAACCCAAATAACCCACGGAAAAAGTCAACGTGATAGAAGCACATTTTAGATCTTCAGGAGAATGGCATACAACCCATCTAGAAGATGCAGGAGGCCTTTGAAGCTTTCAGAGCATCGAATGTACTTATTTTCACAGACAGTTGGGAACTTCAGGAGCAAGCAAAATTCAGAATCAGCATGGCAGGCTGTATATCAGATGAGGTGAAACTGTCTCTATGATCTGCACCACATTGCTCAGGGTTTTGACTTTTAAAAGAAAGGAAAGATTGAACACTAGTAGAATTTAAAGGTAAAACCAGATTGATTCAGTACTTTTTGCACCTCCTTGATTATCTCACGAGATCGTCATATAAAAGAGCTTTTTGGAAGAAACCAAGTAAAAGCAAAAGCCCAGCTTCACACTGGCAGAACCAAAGGAGAGCAAGGGGAGGATCTGTTTGCAGAGGAACATCCACTGAGGAAGCTGAAGAGACTATTCTACAACAGGAGGTAATGGCCATACACAGAAGAGCTGTAATGAATTGACTTCAAAATAGGCTTCATCACAACCTCACTTTGCATATGCATATCCCAAAGACCAGCTTTATGCATTCTGTCACTCTGCACATAGGAGAAAAACACTTTCAAATTCAAGGAATACATGTTCCCCGCTCCTGCTTTCAGAAGGTAGCAGTAGTTCAAATAGGAAGCGCCATGTACTCTTAAGCAGCAAATTGCACACAATTATATATTTTCTTAAGGTGCCTTGCATTATTAAAGCCTCTTTAAAGAAAACAAAACTGAACATAGTTTAAGTACACGACTGCACAACTAAGCTACATATCAGAACAGAAATGGACAATGATTCTGCTGTTTTGCTCATCCCATGTTAACCAGCACTAGATACTCAGGAACAACTACAAAGCATCTGCAGAAGCATTTGTCACCATCATTCAGCATTATTTCTACAATGAACTAACAAAACTGCAGAAGTCAGAGTGTTTATGACGCTTATTTACTGAAACATGATTTCTCATAACCTTGTAGACAAAGCATTCATAATCAAAATTTGGATGTGAGATCACAAATTAGGGGGTTGCTTTAAAAAGCAACTGAGATGAGAAGCTACATAAGATGTTCAGCTAGTGTAAGAGAAAGCAGTTCTACCCACTGAACACTGAGCCACATGTTTTCCTTAAAACAGACCACAAAGAATTACTTAGTACAATCAATTACCCACATCTAGCAGAGGAGATTAATGTTGCTGTTTGATTATAACCCCAAGAGTTTGTTCCTGAAATACAAACTTTGACTGTCAGGGAATACAGAAACGTAATAGACTTTTGGCTTTGTTTTAATGGTAAGTTTTCTGCAGGGGACTAGTGTGATATGTACTCGCCACACCATAGAGAGCCTGGAACATGCCCAAGTCTATTTTAGGGCCTTGCCTCAGGGTACCTCTCTGAGGAAACAGGAAACTTTGGTTTAATACCAAAGCTAAACCTAGACAACAGTTCACAAAGAATTTGCCTCCCCTCTTTTGCCTCTTTTCTGAGTTTTCTCCCCAAACTTCAGATTCCAGGAGCATCTTTTGACTTGCGGCACTTTTTACTCATGATGTACCCTCAACACCCTGAGTTATCGTGCTATCACCTCCCCCAGGAGCCCCCTGGTCTGGCCATCACATCCCCCACAGCACTTCCCTGCTCTAGACACCCCAGTGCAGAGTCTCTGACAAACATTCAATGCATGATTTCTTTTCAGGTCTTCCCCACCCACCGGCTGCTCCACCTGAGCCAGCACCACCTGATTAGTACCTGCAGTGGCTCCAGTGGCTCTGCCATGGCCACTCACCCTGTGTCATGGGCATAAAAGCTGGTCCACAAACTGTGGTTAAAGGCTTCCAGTAGACACAGGAAGGGTAGGCAGCTGCCCTGAGGAGCACAGGTTGTTTTAGTGCTCCCTACCACAGAATCTAAATGTGCTAAGGGCTGGGCCCAATATAGGCAAGACCTTTAAAGTGCTTTTTCCAATTTCTGAGTTGCCATGCTGTATTCCTCTTCCTTAGGCAACAGGGAGAAAGATCTAGGCCACAGATTAAAGGTGTTTGGGAGATAGGTGACTGCCACAGCTCAACAGATCCACATGTGAGCTGAGCTTGATGCATCAGTTCTTCACATGCACCACAAGCCCAGGGCTATCAACATAGAGCCCTGGGTCTGCACAGGGCTAGAGCCCAACATAATTTTAAAATAATACAGGCTCTCTCTTGTCCATTCCTGCCTCATCACGAGCATTCGAATTGAACTGTTTGAAGTCTTAGAGTCATTAGAGACTAAACTAGCCAATAAAAGCCATTGCGTATGAGACCGATTTGAGCCATGCCTGGGAAATAGGTCACTGAAGTCCCAGGGGACAGCCTGGGAATGCAGCAAGCCAATTTATCTGGAGAATCACCAAACAACTTCCCCACCCCACCCCACTACCCCTCAAATAAAAATGAAGGTCCTCAGATATACACCAGCTACCTAAAGATCCCCTTCCTCCACAGGACCAATTGTTGCTCTTAATGCACAGATGCAATAACATGAAAGAGGATTTTCCTAGAACTAGACTTTCACCGGGTTCAGTGGCAATTACCAGTGCTCCTAGCAGTCGGTTCATCTGTAATTTCTTGGTTTTTCATGCAGATTATTAACTATCAGATGTTACAACCTTCTGGAGCATGTATATCATTTTCGTATGTCCCCCCGCCATGTGCACCTACAGAACATTTGAGCTTTCTTTAAACAAATCTGCAGCTGTAACTGGAAAAAAAAAAAAGTATGAATTATTGAAAGTTTAGAAGAAATGTTAATTGCTTCCAACCAAGGTCCAAAAGATTTAGTTAAAGACTCCTTAGAGTGTATATAGCACATTCAAGAATACTGGCTATTCTCCAACGGTTTGTATCTGCTAAGCTTAAAAATTCATGTAAGTCTTTAAAATTAATGCTGCATAACCATGTGTATCCTCTAGAACCATAGCAATTACAATAAAAGTGCTTTAATTTGTTATCAAGTGATTTTCATCATAATGTGACACTAAATACCAAAACATTTAATAATTATCCCACTACTCTAATGTATTAACAACATTTCCAAATATTTATGCTAGAAGATAAGGCGGTTTTCAGTTCTCACTTCGCTTACAAACATAAATTGTTTGAGAGGTTCTTGAAACAGGTCACATCCAAAGATTTCTCTGACAGCTGTTTCTCTTTCAGACTAAAATAAGGAGAGACAACAAAAACAGTCTTCTCTAAGTCTTAGCAATGCAATAGGAAAACATCATCCTCTTTACAAATCAGGTCCCCAGTCCTGAAGCCTTGCACAGATGCTGAACTTTGAATTCAATTGGCTTACTCATGTGCATCAAATCAAGCATAAACTTCAGTCCCTACAGCTTCAAACCTGACCTATCCAGCAACTAAAATCCAAGATATTAGCTATACATTTCTTCATCTAGTTTTACATGTACCAGTTCATCAAAAATGCCACACATGCATGACAGTGCTTTAAGATTTCAAGCACAGAACTAGAGTGGAGCAAGGAATTGCGCCAAAATGTCTTTGCTGCAACACGCAAACCTAAATCATGACAGTGGCTGAAATCCTGCAGATTCTGTTCTGCTCTTTCTGGAGGAAAGACACCCCATGTAAAGTTCCCCCCAAAGTGAGTGGGTGCAGTTCCTTCCCCATCCCTCATGTGAGGCTAAGGGAGAAAACTTGGCACATTGTGATTTTAACCAATTTTTATGGATGTTGGTCAGTGACACCCTGACAGAGAAATATACAGATGCTTCTTTCTTCCTGAAATCTCTGTCCTCCCATTCATCAGATGGGATTTCAGCTCCTAATTTCAGAACCCATCCTTTGTCTGAGCTACCAGGGTCAGCCCATGACAAAATGCCGCTATTTTCACACTAGACCACTGGCTCAGCAATCCTCCAATACCATAGTGCTGCTCTGGTTCCTCATAGGACTGTTGCAGGTCTGTTTGGACACAGGAGCACACACCTGCCAGACACATCAAGGCCAGACCCTTCTGCTTTTCCAGTGCTCTGCAGCAACAGGGCTCTTGGTGTTCTCAGAAAACATCCTTTGGGAGAGGCAAAGGGGTGTTGCCCCACCACGAGTAAAAGCAGCACTGAATTCATGTTGCCTCCTTTCGGACAAAGAGAGGACCCTAGAGACAACAACAAAACATTTGCCTTCTTGATTATTCCTGTGCCTGTCTCAGAAAAGAGACCCCTTCACTCACCAGCTCCCTCCACTTCCAAAACAATTGCCTAAGAAAGCAAAAGGAAAGGAGAGGCCTCTTTCTGACAGTGACATCTGTCTTGGATTTCAAGTCTAGCAGCAATCCTCAAAAGTCTTTTTTGAGAACCATGAAGATGTCTGAAGCTTGTGCTTCCTAAATTTCAGGAAAGGTAATAAACAGTTCTTTTGGTTCTCTGTGTGCTGTTGTTTTCACATTGGTGGTTGGGAGCACTCCCAGAGAGACGGAAAGCCTACAGGTACCCCCAATCCACAGCACAGCGTGAGTGATCACAGTGCCTTTTGACCACATGCGCTTTTATAGAGGAAACAAACAAGGAACTACAAAGTAATTGAACCAGCAAGACAGTGAGACTGCTATAAACATTTGGGTGGCCTCATGGATTGCAAAAGACATTTTTGTACCAAAATATTGCTGCCTATAAATAATTAGTGTGTTTTTACATCACGTTACTACTGCACATTGCCACAGCACTTAAGAATCCTAGGTCTTCGGAGGAGCTAGGCAAACTCCAAGTGAAGAGGCCACAAAGTTTACAACATCCTCTCTAGCAGTGGAGAGCACAGCAGCTGTGGTTTGCAATGTAGCACTACAAAGGGCTTCTCACTCTTGAGGCCTGAGTGCAGTTACAAAGACAAATTCTGCTCCGAGCAATCCTACTGCAGCGTGGAAAAGCTGTAGGAGCTGAACAGAGCCACTTCTAGTGGGGTTCCGCTGGCTGGCAGAGTGCAGCCTCCTGCACCAGCATCT